>JAPYZS010000326.1:0-72306 GCA_030522925.1 Trissolcus japonicus | reverse complement strand
AGATTATGTGACTCTAAGCAAAATTCGAATTGGAGCATCCCATAATTTTTTAACTGACATTAATATCTAATACGTGACTTTTTCCGAATTTTTGCCTATTAATGAAGTGCATCAGAGCACTGAGCCAGTCAGTTCGCCACCAATCTCATTAGACGAAAAGTCCGCGCAAGGATTTTAATAATTCGGATTTAAACAAAGTAAAAATGTGTAGGAACAATAAAATTATATGTGAAAAATTATAAAACAGTGAATTGTGAATTTAATAAATCTAACCAGTGCAAATTATAGTTTTGTTTGTTGACAAGAAACCTGCGACCTCACACATATAATTTTTTTTTTTTTTTTCAATGAGAGGTATGAGTGATACTGCTGAGGGATTCGCCATAATGCATGAAAATCTTTTGCTCATTCATTAAATATTGATGCAAATCAAAACAATAGCAATACAATTTCATTTCTGTTTTTTTGTGGAGAGCCATGGGTGAAGCTGGACAGCTTTTCGAGGTAAGCAGGCTTCAGAATAGGAAACGTGACAGGGTGAAGCGTCGTTTCCGATGGCCTTGCACCCAAATTTGAAACTTTCCCCGTTACATCGGTACGCCGTGCACAGGGTTGAAACGAAGGTCAGTGTCTGCATAAAAGCACACCACTATGGGCTGCAGACTGTCGGGTAGACAACGGAAAAGCGTTTGCTATGCGAGCTGCGCAGAATGCGGCTACGTGCCCTGCCTCGCGAGTCAAGACTCAAATTCAACTCAAACTCTCGACCTGATGTGACCGTATGTGCTGCCACTGACTGTGTTGTCGCGATATTTTTAGCTGTATCATTCTCACTTTTCATTGTGTTCATGTAACTTGAAAGCGATCGGTCAGAATAAATTTTTTCAACCTTTTTCCAGGTTATTATTTTTCTTCCAAACTTTTAGTTTTCCAAAAAAAAAAGATTATATAGAAAAAAAGTGATCTTTTTGCAGAAAAAACTTAATAACAACGGTTCGTAAGTGGTGAAAAAAAATGTTTAGTCCTTAGCAGATTGAATTTCAGCACGAGCTCCACCCACTGCTAATCGAAATGAATAGTTGAGTGACACAATGACAATAAATAAACATTCCAAGGGAGGCCGGCGATAAGCAAAAAACTTGTAACGGAATCGTTTTGTTTGATTTACGACGGCCGGTCATGATAAAAGGCTAATAATAATTAAAAAGCAATGATGGCGAACGAGCGAGGGATGATATTAACGCAACGGCAATAATTGTCCGGCTGTTTCTTCAGCGGCGGCTCGAAGGGGGATCGCGGGAAAACAAGCGGCCAATTACGCCGCGTTACAATAATAATTAAACTGAAATAAAAATCTGCTCGTCAATCGTGCGGTTCGTTTTTTCGGCCCCGCATGCCATTCGTGCAGTATGTACTAATAACCGCGACGTGAAAACCCAGTTTAATTTGTCAATTCCGCGCAACCCTCCCTGCAACGACGGGGTCGCAACTTTTTACACCGATATTTTATGACTACTTGGATTAGCATTTTATTCACTTTATCGATATCACTACACGAGGGTCTTACTCGTCGCTGCGCGTTTACCTGTTTTTCACGGTCCACACTGCATCCAATATCGGTCCACGGGAGATGCATTCATTAATATGAGTTTTAAATGATTGTTTTGCGACAGTCACTTTGATTTGTGTCGACATCCCTTGCACGTGGTTGCAATTTCAGGAGAATAAATTATGACTTTTCAGATGCCTTCGTGTATTTGTTATTTATGACTGAAGATAGTTTTTTTGTAAAAAAAGAGAGAACGTGGTATTTGGTGACCGAATGAGTGACTGTCTGCTTAATTGGAGAGACGAAATTTGATGCAGTAAAGAAAATATAAAAACAAAAAATTAATTACATCTTGTACATGATAAAGGATACTTACTAAAAAATTCAATACGAAATCAGCCACAAACACTTGAAAACAGTGAGGATAAAATATTTCTAAGGAAAACACTTTTATTTTTCAGTAATTAACGTGAAAATGAAGATATTAAATAATATTATTAAATATTTAATATCTACGTGATGAATAATTTTGTATAGTGCAAAATGGCAATTCTTATTAGAAATGTAATTGAGGTCGTCTTTTGTTTATTTCATCAGTTGTTGATCACTGAACTTTTGTTATAAGTACATTCAGAGAAAAAATTTCATTCAACCTTTTAAATTTTAGTTAAATTAAATAAACTTTATTTAAAATTCTGGTAAAGGTCATTTAATATAACTAAAATTTTATAGGTTGAATGAATTTTTTTTTGAGTGTATTGTGTAACTACTAATATTATATATCAAATAGATCATCATAATTCTATTTTTCAATCAATCTACACGAATGAATTAAATCAATCGATATCATTTATTGAGATTTTCAAAACTTCAATGGATAGATGCTATATAGTTAAACAAGAGTTTACAGCTCGAATCTAGCAACGCTAATTAACATATAACCCTAATCATTAATGATCGGTTGTTATCAGACCACAATCGTGCAGTCCATAAATTATCTTCAAATTTTTCCTTTACAAACAACGGGGCACGCGGTGTGCGATCAGCGATAAACAATCGGATTCAATTAAGCGGCGCCTAATCCAAGCGTCGTCCGAGAGTTTCAGTTTCAGCCGGGCGATTTGAATTTTCTTTTATCGCGTCGGGACCTTTGAGCGGCTTCCGCCGACAAGTCGTATTTTGCATATGCGTACCTTCGTGTACCGTTATGCACTCGCGTGCAGCACTTTCTTCGAGCGAATCGTGCGGTTAACACGAATTCCTAAGCTCCGTTTCCCTGAGCGGCGAGTTCGGATCAGCTGACTGGTAAAACTGACCTAATTATTATGCATTTATTCGCGCGTATTCAAATGCGCCGAGCGAGAGCCCAGGCCGTTGTCTATTGCCGTCTCGTTTGCATGCAATAGCGCCCTCTCTCTCTCCCTCGCACTCTACACAAACGCAGGAGCGAGAAATCTCGCGACACAACATCTGCACACGCGCATAGTCAGACCAATCGGCGTCTCAGATCGAAAGCCTTTGGCCCAATGGCACCCTAATCGAAATTATTAATATGTTATCAAAGGCTTTGGCGTACAAACTCATTTTGATTGGCGAACAAAGTTCAAACAACAAACATTAAGCCGTGTTGCATAGACAAAGTTGTCTTTGATTTTGTTAATTGAATTATGGACTAATTGTTTCCATGTTATAAAACTTCGTCATTGATGTTTCAAAAAGATAAAAAAAATGAAAAAAATATGTAGCGATAGTAAGAATCGCAAAATTGAAACTGTTGATGGTGAGACGATGGTATAAAACGATTCAAAAATAGAAATGTAAATGCAGCGTGAATGTCTCATGCTTCTTGAATTGAATTTCGTGTGTTATACAAATTACAAAAAGAAAATAGCTTTTTTCATTCAAAAGAAAAAAAGTTAGCAATCGATTTGGTTCCTGCAACGTGGATGCACTTTTTGCAACTTGTTTTACGATTTGGTTCATTTTTATGAGCCCGTTCGGATTCAATAGACAATGGGACGGAACTTTTATAGACCTTACAGAGATTAGTTTTGCGAAAAAAGAAAACTGAATGGGGAAAAAAGAATGGAAGCGAAGAGGATGAGAGACGGGAGCGTGCATGTTGATTCGCATTCGGAAAGTGTTGGCTGGTGAATGGACAGATTTTAACGGCATCAACATGAAACGTAAATGAAAGAAGTCGGCGAGAATTTGTTTTTATTTCATTTCGCAGCATTTAGAAAATAAGAAAACGGGTCCATATTTTATTATATTTTTTAATATTATTATCATATTTTTTCTGCGAAACTCGTTTGAAAATGTTACATTTCAACTTATCAAATGACCAGATCAAATATTGAAAATTTTGTTTCCGTCATAAATGGATCTCATAGATTGGTATTCTATAATTGCGTCTCTACGAGCATTGCTTTGTGACGATCTTATGAAACGACGAGTAAATTGGCCGTTCCGTAGATTAGACGAACGACAATTATGAAATAGTCTGCGTGCTTTCGAAAATGCCAGGCTGATGGGCTATCATTGCATTTTCAAAGGAAAACAAATGTAATAAGCAAGAAACGTTTAAATAAAAATAAAATAATCCAGTTTCAGAAGGAATGAAGGAGAATTGTCATTATTACATAACGTCCTCCTCCACTACAATCTGTTTATTATGAAAAAAACAGCTTATGTTACGTGACAAGACAAAAAATAATAATAAGACATAATTTTTTCATTATCGCATATCTTTTCCAATCAAAAAATATGTTCAAATAAAAACATTTATTTGGTAACAATTAAAACAGTTTTGATAACATGGGAAGAATATTTGAGGATCATTTTATATGCACTGTTTCATGTCAACAAAAATTTGTAAAATGGTGCAGAGTTACTGTGTAATCTCCATCCGGAGAAAAATTTTTGGCCTCTCTTACCGGTGATAAACTTTTTGTAAATAACATTTTAACATCGCAATATTTTGCTCGATCTCAACACAAGGGCGCGATTTGAATGAGCATAATTTATATCGTCAACAAAGACATTCGCGGTATCTGAAAATCTTTGGCGTGATTCGAGTCTCGACGAGAGTGTTGACAATTTCGGGAAGCCATCCAAAACACGATCAAGGCACCTCGATAACAGCGCGTACAAAATACCTAGCTCGTGTCTGTCCATCCCTCCCTGGCAAGCGTGTCTATCTGTCGCTCGGTCGATGGTTTGATTTTGTCCATGGTGGGTATATGACGAGGGCGGCAAGGGGAGGGGGCAGCGCTCGACGCCACCAGGGGAAAACAGAGCGCAAGGGGTGGCAGCCGAGGAAGGGGAGGTCGTCTCGGCGCCATGCTGATTTGCATGCGCCGCCATGACGGCCGCCACCGCGGGATTGCGAGAAGGGTGGAGGGTGTTCGCATCGATCGCTTTCGCCCCCAACGCCGCCTGGCGCTCCGCTCTCGTCGCGAACCTCCGACTCACTTCACCCTCCGCTCAACTATACCCCGAGTTCCGATGAAACCCAGCCCGACAGGCTTTCCAACCTCCATACCAGCGAGTTCTAACTTTCTCTTGCCCATTTTGACCCTTGGATACAAAACTCGTTATATTGCGCTTGCCAATGTTTTTTTTCTCGCTTTTTCTACTGGTATCTCTTACTTGAATTTCCTTTTTTTGCAATTCATCGTTTTTCTTCCAGTTTTTTTTCGAGTTTCGGTTCTGCGAATATAGTCAGGTCATAAAATGTGCTGATATTATTTGATGGTCTCAATAGGGTGTGTAACGATTTGAATGAATATAAAGCGACAGAATGTTTCACAGAATTTTATAAAGTGCAAGTGGAGAAAGTTGGACGCCCTGTTGCTGGGATTAAGTCAGCTATGCGGGTGGTTATTGCGGTCCGATTAAATTAATTTTACAATGCTCCTGAGTAAATGTTGCAGTTTGATTGGATTAGTGCAGATGTTTCCGATACAGAAACAATATCGAACTTATTTTTCTTTCTGTTAGTTTTTTTTCTGTCGTGAATTTTCTTAAAGTCCTTGTAAATGGATTGATAACATTTATTAACCTTTTTTTAACACTATACTGTAAAATGCTACATCTTTTGTTTTATCGCGTCATTTCTGTGTCAAGCATACTTTGAAAACACATAAACCTGACTTTATTTTAATTTCACTTGAGATATATTTGAGTTTAACGGTATTGTTGTCGGAAGTTATGGTTATCATATTTTCTGCAACAAGCAATCTCATGGGTATATCCTTTAAGATCTCAGATAAGTGATTCATTTTCATAGATTATTTTTGGAAAATCATGAAATTTAAGCTCTTCGTGTATATACATCATGATATAATGTTGGTTCTAGTTTTTTTAAACACAACTTGAATTGTTTGACATTCAATCTCAAAAATACATTTCTTAATTCCCTAATTTCTTAAAGCCCTAAAATATTTAAAAATGTCATTATTGATGTTTAAAAATGAAAAATTCTTAAAAAATAGTTTTCTACGTTTTCACTTATTCTTCATTTAAGGAGACATCTCCAAAACTGAGACTCTCCAACATTTGAAACGCAAAAACAGAACAAAAACGCGATTCAAATTTGACGTGCAAATTTTCAACGCCAGCATACCATAATATAAAATTCATTTCAATCATCGACATGCTATTCAACTGTTTTTATTCGCGGCCCTGTTTTTTTTCGTGGAATTTTTTGTGCGACTTTTATCTGCCTGGCGTGCAGTCTCGTAAATGAATGTATATACGCGAGCACTATTTTTGATTCGCTGTACGTTTAATGTTGGTGGACGTTTTATCGCCAGGCAGATTTTCTGCGCGGCTCGATGTAAGCCCACGAAAAATGAAAATGGAGGGCAAAAACATACACGAGTACGTACACGTCTGCGAACGAGAATGGATGAATTACCGCTGGGCTGGCAGGTTGCGTCGTTGCCACGAGCGGACACGAGGACAGAACACAGCGCATTACGCAAACGTATTACGCTATGTGGTCCAACGAAAACAAACAGAAGCAGAGCCGCCCATCCCTTTATACCCTCTTATACTGCTTGCATAAGTAAATACACGCGGCGAAGCGCGCGTGTCGATTCTCGCAAAAGTGCCCATGCTTATTCGTACTTTCGCGTAATATTCGCAAGTGCACGTTTTTGTTGTTTATTTTTTAGCTCGGTTCACATCCTAACAGCGAATGGAAAATTTTGAAATCAAACCGACGGAAACATGTTGGATGAAATTAATTAAAAAACCCCCGGTTTCAATATAGTTTTTGATCTAGAAAAAAATTTTTAATATAAATTTTTCACTTGCTTTAATTAAAACTATTAATAAAATTAATTACGATTTCAACAGATCCAAACCCTTGTCGTGGTATGGGAATCACAGTACCGTGAAATTACAATGAAAAATTGCAAATGACAGCATGTAAAATAAAAGTTGCTGACGATTTGTAATCTCGCAAATCGAACGAACACTTTTTCAATAAACGAAATTCAATTACAAATCTCGTTCGTATAATAAAACATTTCAAACGTTCGAAGTCACACAAATCGTCAATAATTTAACAATTTGTTGTAAAAAGCTAAAAGTAAAACGCTCACAATGTAGTTTTTTATTTATCCGCACGTAACGCCTAGTTGCAAGCATGAAAAAAAAAGTGAATAGTGTACGTACAGAAATGATGTTTAATGCATGAATCGCTAATGAAATATTTTTATAATCGTACAAATAACAATGAGATTTAATTTTTCACGTATTCCGCGTGTGTTATACAAATCGTTGATTGGGATTTCGGCGATTGATAAATTTCTCGTCCGCCGTGTGTTGATACAGAAAATAGTAAAATGGTTCGTTGTTTTAATTTGGCTCGCGTAATATTCGCTGCGCGTTTCGTGGAGTCTATTGTCACAGCTTTTTGCAGTCAAACGGATGCAGATCGATGTCGATTAAATAAAATATGCATTAAATTGAAAAACAGAGGTGCTTGACAAAATCAGCGTTGAATTCCGTTTTTTATTTCGATGCGAAATATATATAAATACCGATATTGTTCAAACAAAAACGTTAACAGGTTTACTATTTTTGTAATGAAAAAGTGCTGTTATCAGAATGTCAAAAAACAAAAATAAGACTATAAATAAAAAAAATAAAATACAGTAATTACAAAACGTTAATGGATATTTTTTGTCGAATTGTCTCGACAACTAAATTTTGATATGATAGTACAAACTTAGAGTAAAAAAAGTATAATATCTTGTCTCGTATCCTAGCCACAGCCCACTTATCGCTTGATCGTCTTAAGCAAGTTCCTGAGGCACTAAAGAATTGCAAGAGGCACGTGGAGTCCTACAGACGAAGCTATCATGGATAGACACTATCATAATAAGATAATTGATCATCTCATTGATCCCGTCAGCCGTACAGAAACTAGTTGAACACCAGTTTATCAGAGTGAAAGATAGCGGTTTATCGGTAAATGAAATTGCAATCTTCACAAAAAAATGTTTTTTTTTTCTTTCGGACTCCTTCAGTAGCACTATTTTTGCCTGTTGCTTGAAATAAGTGATTATGTGGTTCTATTAAGTGTATCGCATCATTAGGTCTAAACTAGATAACTAACTGCGATACGGCAATGAACCATACGATGTTTTCTAACGTTCGTTAATTTCGATTTTTCCAAGTAGTCAGAAAATTTAAGAAATCATTCGTCCCAATTAAGCGCAAATAACAAAAAAAATGTGTAAACATCAAGAGAAACAAAGTAAACGTATAAAAATGTTGATATCTCACAAAAATCAATACTTTCTTTCACAGTTGAATTTTTTCCTTACTGTCAATCGGAACGTCGAGTTACGAGAAGTATCTTCAAACGATCTTCGAACATCCCAACCGACGATGAGTCAGAACGGTGCTTTGAATTCAGTTGTGGTAGGTCTCTCTGCTCTCGCGTTTATGCGAAAGCGACCGCTCGTAAAAGTCACAAATGCTTTGCGCGGAGCTGCAGATAATAAATAGTTTCATAAATATATTCAATGCTGGAATAAAAAACCACAATGCTACACTCATATTGTTTTATTTTGCCTCTCCCTATCGCACCGCCATTAATCCCTCAATATTTTGATCACTACGTCTCCTCTATCATACATTACAGTATTTCTGATGATGCATCATAAAATAAAAATCAGAGTTCTATCAATAAAAAATGCCCTAGAATAAAAACTAGCTACCGCAATTTCGTACCACAAAATTAGGACGAACCGCATTCTCGCAGCATCTGCGAAATTTTTTTGACCTAAATTTTTCATTTCCCGTCTTTGATCCCACGGTTGAAGATGTGAGATGCTGGAAAAGTGAAAATAAAACATTGTGCGCAAAGAAGAGCGATCGCTCTGAAGTCACACAATCAGAGAGATGAGTGCGCAGGCCATAGAGAGGATGCGAGACGATTGTGTATTCCGTGTGACGTTATTTCCATAAATATTTCACCGCGTTACCCCTTTTGCGTTTCGTTTGGTAAGGATAAAAAGGCGATACATCGTGTCTCTCCTTCGCAAAGGAGCGCCGGGGGTAGGGGGGTCGCACGATCTCGATAGTGAACGACGAAGACTAGCAGCGTCGTAGGTACGTTGCGGCTATGTGTTTGTTAGCACGCGTGTGCGTTTCCGCGTGTTTATTTGTAGCGCGCGCACTACCATGTGCAGAGGATGCTGGCGGACCCCTTAGATGGCTGGCTCATGAAAGATGCATAAGACGACTCACCGAGGGCGCGATAAAGAGTCGACAACAGACAGACCGACCGACCGACAGTCACCCCTGCATCCTCGCAATAATACCCATTGCAATACACCACCAACACGTCGTAGAACTGAGATGCCACCACCCATCGTCATACTATCAATTAATTATAATCTAGATTGATGGATCCGATCTGTCTGAAAGGTTCGCAGATTAGTTGCGCTCCTATCAAACAGTTTACTCAAAGTTTGGAACTGAAAAACAACTGAAAACACCGTACAGGAATAACACTATTTCTTACTGCGCTGTGTTTTGTTTCTAAATATATCCTCGCGAGCATCGTTTAAGGACGAAAAACAAACAAAGTCGGTTTAGCCAAACGCATTGTGGCATGCACTCTCGTGTGTAAACATTCGTAGACGGTTTATTTGTCGTTGGATGATCCAGAGCATAAATAGACAATGAACAGGAACTGTAGACGGATATAATGAACCATAAGAATTCCAAATACAAACGATGACCTAGATTGGTAAGAAGAAAATTTTTAGAGATAATTTTTGTCGGTTATTCTTGCGAAACTATCGTGTCTCCTTAAAAGACATTTTTAGAGTCTTGTGCGCCAACAGTGTCTTCTCAGAAGATACTACGCCGAAAAAAAATTATCTCTAAAAATTACTGAACTTTTTACCTACAAATATTTATAAAAAATCACCAATTATTTATAAAATTATTGAATGTTTGATTTGTACATTGTGCAACAAATAGTTCAGTGAATTTTGTAAAATCTTTTAATTATATTATTATAGTAACTCTTTTTTTTAACTTTGAAAAAATGTAATAAAGTCACAGAAATTTATATTCATCACTACATCGTACAAAGTTGCTGAAACATTCGTGCACTCAATTCAATGTCTGAAATTTTAATACCTCGTTCCAATGTATATACTCTATCAGCACATCTCGCTCTGTAAAATATAAATATCCTTACGTCTCACGAGGTAACGCATTGTCGTTCAATCTTGAGCGATAAAAGAGAACGGAAATCGGTCGAAAAGTTAGTCATAAAGTTTGCTTTTGTCGTCGAATGTGGAAACGGCATAAATCGCATGCTCTTGGATTCGTCGTAGTTGCACGAGCGAGGTCTCTGGGCTAATGGCATGCAAGCGAGCGAACGCCCGTCGGTCGGTCGGTCGCTTCTCTTTCTCGTTTCTCGCCCCCTTATTGCGACGTGCTGGTCGATAAGGATTAGCATTTTTATGGGTCTATCTCGCATACGTGCTATGGTGTTTTGCGTGGCACTCGCTTATACTTTTTGCTCCGTTTTTGAGCACGCACACACACTCGCATCGATGCCACCATAATCTTGATATTAGACCAAAAACAATTGTCATTTTTGAACACGATCGTACACAAACGTTGTAGTTTGTCGCCAATGATACATTTTGATTGAATCAGATAAGAAAGTTCAGTAAGAAAACAAATGAGATAAAAAATACAAAAAAAAACAAATAGAAAAAAATAAAAATCGAATAGTGAAATAGAGTTTTGATTAAAAGTTGGTTAGCAGAATTTATGCAAGAGTGCAGAATGTTTTCAGGGATGCATATTTTTATCACATTACACAGCAGTGAAAAGTGTTAGCCAGAGGAGCTTCTCGGTTTTGCGAACACTCGAACGTCAGCGGCAGAAGCTCTCGGTTTCTAGACAAGTCGGGGAGGGGGGGGGGGTCGTCTCGCGGAATCCATTTCCATTTTCATCCAAAGCAACTCGACCATTCTTGGTCTGCGTCAAGCATGAAGCATTCCGCAACAAACACTCAGCGCCTGTCCAAACTTTGCTAAAAACAGACGTTTTGTTGTCAGTGCAGGCCAGGCAAGGTGTGCTTTTTCGGCAAAAGTGACACAAATGTGGGTATTACCAAAAATTTAGTTTTTTTTTCATTTGCCGTCAAATGTAAATTTTCTTTTATTTTTGGTTTGATGGAATGTAAACTAATTTTCCAATTTTTTCAACTTGACTTGCAAGTTATTCTGGCAATCATCCTTATGCATCATAGCAATATTAGTGGTAAATTAAAACCGCATTCTTACATCTGAGCAAAATTCAAAGAACAGAACAAGATGCTAATAGTCTTAGTACGTATGAAAGTTTGAAACAGTGAAGATTTAGGGTGTTAAGCAGGAGCTCGTTAATACTAGCAATGCGGCAAGTAAACACACGTGTTTTCCTGTAAGCCGGTATATATAAACCCTATGGGGTGTTTAGTACGTATTAACTAACAGCAAAGGAAGGAGAAAGCAATCCACGAGGAGATTGTGCCAGAAGAAGAGGCCTCAGTTACGCTCAGACGTTTGTGCTCAGGGTTGCGAGAGAAAGAGCAGAAGAGCTTTTGAAAGGGACGCGATTGCAGAGGATACGCCTGCGCGTAACCATGGCCACGCTGACTCTACGCCCTCACGACGTCAGTCCCTCTTGCTTGCCTCGACGACCCATCTCTCCAGCTCTCTTCTCTTCACTCTCCATATCTCATATCATACCATGGCATCCCATTGTGAAACACCGTCGCTTTTGCCTTTTAGAAGAGTCACTTCATCTCATCCCGTTACTACTCGACTTGTGTTCCGCTCTTATAGACAAACGTCTAACTCTCATTCCTATCCTCGTACGAATATTTCACTCACAATTTCTATCAACACCAACTCAGAATCAATTGTGAGTGCAAATTAATTTCCTATGTTTTTTCCTTAATTGTTTAATCCTTTAAAATTTGTATAATATTTTGCGTAATTAAAATTAATTTATTACTATTATTATTGATACTTTTTTATTATTGCTGATATTGCGGATTATTGCGAGTGTATGTACGTACTTACGTTTGACAAACAATATTCTTCATGGTGATCCATACGTGAACTCTTCAACAAAAAAAGTCGAAAGAGACCTATGTTAAAACCAAGATGTGCTCGGAATTTTTATGAGCAAATCTCTGTTTCCAATCTTCACCAACTTTTAAGAAAGATGTAATAGAAAAATGTCTCAAAATGATTCGTTTTATTGTGTTTTGTTTTGTTTGGTGTTTTTCAAAAATTCCACCTGGTGTACAAACTAGACAGCTGTCTATTGTAAACAATCTAAACTATCTAAAAATTAATACACCTTATAAAATAATTGCATTTCATTAATTTTTTGTAAATAAATTTTGTCTGCTGTAAATTGTATCGAACATACGTTGCGAATTATCTTTGAACAACCATTTCGCCTTTTCATATCATAGTTGCTTATATCTTGCACCGACATCGTATCGGTTTCATAGATGTTGGTATCTATCGTGCAGGCGTGACTGGCCTACGCACCGAAATGGCGCAATGTGGCGCGGAACAGAGCCAATGTCATTATATGGTAAACGACTCCATTTCTGTGTCGGAGGTACACCTGGACGCAAGTGTACGTGCGTGGCTCGCGCTAGAAAGTACCTTGGCGTTTCCACGGTCACAGATTTATGTCACAGACGCAAGTGTGTTTCACAATTTTCGGCACGCTGTCCAATCGAACGATCGGTGTCAGCAGTGATAACTGATTCGTCTAGAATTCGATCTAATTTCATGTACATTTTCCAAATGTAAAATTCATTCAGACACTCAACGGATCGCCGTGTGCTGAACGATATTTCACGGCGTGTTATCATTTTTCTATTGTGCATTTTGGTGACAAGCGCGTTCGTATAGACCATAAAGTCGTTTACGCGCAACTACCACTTGCCATCCACTGCCATCCGTACCATAAATCGCTTTACGATCTGTCGCTCAGCGCAGATTTTATGAGCAAGCGGCTACATAATACGTGCTATTTAACGTGGCGTTTATACACACAAGCCGCGCGAAATTTTCACAAAGACTCAATATCATTATAGCGCGGAGTCACGAAAATCGAACGTTTTAGGATCGTTTCAATCTTTTTTTTGAATAAAATCAAAATTACGTTTCATTATGCATCGCACACTGACCTTGTCAATTTTTACTTTCTAATTTTAGAATTCACAAATCAATCAACGGTTATTCCTTTGCTCGATCAATTCGTTTACACATATAATTCACTTTGATATTTTTCACTCATTATTGCGTGAATCAATTGTTATTTTTATAACAAAAATTGTTTTTACAAATTAAGATATCCAGGTGCAACAAATTAGAGAGATAAGATGAAAGAGGGTTAAAAACGCAAATTTAAATATACCATTTTTGAAAGTACAAGTTTTGTCGAACTGTGGGTCAATGTAAGCATCAGATTAGGCCAACCGATCAATCAGTCTTCCGGTATGGACGAAAGAATTACGTTTACGAAAAAGTGGGTTATATTTAAATCGCAACCTTTGATAAGAAAAGGCTCAATTCGGTCACGTTATAGATGAACCGTAGATAGGTGTAGCAATAAATTTTATAGGTTTTTAAGGTCACGCAGGAGGAAAGCGAAAACAGAGAGAAACAAAAATCTACGATTGAATGAAATGTCCCGCCTTTGTCTTGAAGCGGTGAAACTTTTATCCACAAAATTGCTAAACATTTTTTTTTTGCAAGAATGTTTCGTCACTTAAGATGCGTGGTGGGATACAATATGTGTGTAATTGAACATAAAGCTTCATTCGCAAGACATTTTGGCGTGCTCTTAAATTTCAATTACGCGTCTCTCATGCTAACTTGAAGCGCGCAGAATGGCTTAAATTATACCAACTGGAATAGCCAGCGCTTTGATTGTTAGTCCCTCGTAAAATCACTTAAAGCACGTCGATAGCCTGCGGCAAGCGTATCGCGCATCAATGTCGCAAGCTACGCTTCGTCCAGCAATCTGTCTCGATGTGGGAGAACCGCCTTTGAGATAGAGCTGGTGGTAAAGAATGAGAGAGGTGGTGCCGCTGGATAGAACAGCGGACAAGATGATGGATGGCCGCACCACCCTTAGAGTGTTGTAAGGGCGTCTCGACGCTCACGACGATGCTGACGCTAATGAGCAAAATATGAGATGCCACACTTCCGCCCCCGCAGTCTGCAGTTCTGTGCGGCTTATTTTTCTCTTCTTGCCGCCGCGCCCTCTTGGCTAGGTTCGCGACCTCTCGCACGTTCCCCTTTTGGTATCGATTGTCGTCGCTCTCTCATGATAAAGGCGAACGAGATTGGCAAAGAAAAAAGTGTGAAAAACAGGCGATCCATCATCGCGCGCTCTTGTGTTTCGACTCCCGCCGCGTGACCTTCGTTTTATCAACATCCACGCATTTTTCATCCCGTTGATTATATGATTCCCGATGTTAAGTGCATCTATCTCGGGAGACATTTGCCACCGGCATCAGCGCTCTGCTTACGAACTCAAGTCGTTAATCGGCGAGTGCGCTTTTTTTTCTAAATTTTTTTATTCTTTAAATGTATATGTGTAACTATAATGAAAGATAATTACAACAAAAATAGAGAACACGTGGTGTCAAAAATATAAACGATGAGCGTGTACGCACGGGAGAGGCGATATTAATATTTTTGCAAAAGCCCATGGGTCTGGCAACGTGACAGGGAAGGCCGCTCGAGCGACACTATGGCTGCCTTCGGCATCGGCGGTGCGCGGTGATGATCATCCTCCGGGCTGTAATGGTTAATTATGCAGATTAGCGAATTCCTAAAGCCCATAGATGACGTGCAAATGATACCGGGCTGCTGCGAAATAAACAACTAGCAGACAACTCGTACAGTGTGTTTCACCAATTAGAAAATACACTGAATGAGATGTCATCAGTTGTAACTCAATGACTTGTTATTAAAATGATTTTTATATTGCATCACGTGGTTGGAACTTCATTTTCACATTTTATTTTCTTTTTTGTTTCATTTTTATCTGAATCTCAAACCAGTCACAGGGAATACTAATTCGAAAGAAAATCGAATTTGAAATTAAAATTGGATCTGAATCACAAAATCGAACTTGGTTTTGATGGTTATCAAGAGTACGAGATTACGAGGCCAATTTATTGTGGTAAATTAAATATCGTTAAATATATAATTCAGTTTTGCCTCTCGTTTTATCATTCTGTATCATATAACCATCTTGTCTCGTCTTTGTCCGTGGCAAAGTGAGGGAGCGCCCAGTCGAGAGCAAAATAAAATGAAACGCGTCGCTTTTTCGCTCATTCGCAGCGACTCGCGAGTCTTGATAAAAACGCGCATGGACATCCGGTTTGCGAATGCCTCGCGGTGGTAGGAGGCTGGAGGGAGAAGCGAACCATCCTCTTCGTTAATGCATGCTCTTTGCTGCGTATCTGTCTGTCCGTCACGCATACGCCGCTTCTCTCTTTTGCTGCGTACCCTGCGGGACCAAGTGTTAACGAGGGACCTCGAACGCATTATTCATTAATTACGGGGCCAGTGAATGGTAACGTTGCAATTACGAAAAATGGAATATCGAGGGACTTCAAAGGAAAGTAAAAATAAAAAGGATCACTTTGCGACCATTGTTCGCGAAATTTCTCTTTTTCGAAATTAGTTTGCAAAACAGTAACAACCAAATGATGAAGCGACCATCAATTTGCAACATGAAAAAAATTTTATTTCAACGTAGAGAAATTTTTTAATATCTTTAATTTTCTTGATGCTAAAGTCTCTCCTTTATATTTATAGAAATTCTAAAGTAAAGCCAGGGCAAAAAAGATTTTTTTTTTGATAAAATGTTTAGTTCTTAAACTTTCGAACATTTAAAAATGTTCCACATTTTATTTGACATTTGTTTATTCAAATTATGTAAAAGTTTTTTTCCAAACATTATTTTTCAGTGACATAAAGATAATTGCAAAGTAACTCTAAAATTTTTAAATAAAATTGAATCGCTCATTGAGAAAGCAATATTATATCGTGTACTGTAATAAAAGGCACAAAATAATTGTACGGAACATATTGCTCATAGTAAATCATTTACAATTAATATTGTATCGTAACTGCCTGACGTGATTTCAGTAACAAAGACTTATATAACTTTATTGTGAATTATTGATTTTATAAAAAAAAAAAATTATTGAAATAATTCAATAAATAAAATTATCATTATGCCAATAAATGAGATGTACGTCACTTGTAATTCATTGACATTTACAAATATACTTACATCATGTGAAGAAACATAATTTTTTGATCGCAGTAAATAAAATTGATATGTGAACAAATGAAATCTTTTCATCATTAAATCGAAGATGAAGGTTCAATTAATTTAGCAAAGCATGGACACAAGCGAATAAGCGAGAGTGGTGGCTCGATCTGTCTTTAATAAATCGAAGGCACAAGGGTGTCGACGAGCCAACCAAACGCGAGGGATCGCAGAGAGCAAGGGCGGGTGAAAGGATATCAAAGGAAAATCCGAGGGATATCAATCCCTGGGTACGTATAGCTGCGCTATAGGTCACACTTCTACAGTTCCTCTACCGCGAAATCCTCGTTCGAATTTATCGCTGTCGTAACATAACTTTACCTCCTCGCCTTGTTTCTTGTTTTCTCGAGCTCTCATCTCGCCACACAGATTTGTCGCTCGTAAACCGCGCGAGCGTCAACGCTAAAGCACTACCTCTTTTCTTGCTTGTTAAAAAATTATGTCACGAGATAAGACGATGCGTCGTGTCCATTCGCGGCACCGTATCAGACGCGATACAAAATTATTATCATTTTTGTCCTCTCGCATCCTTTTACTGGCACGTAAACCTTAACGCAGTCAAAAGATCATTTCGTGGAAGAGAACATTTAAAATAAATTGAAGATGTGATACGGCAAATGTCTTGCCCGATATCCTTTAACAAAGTTCTTTCTTAAGAACTAGGACAGCAGTTAAAAAGCGTTTGTACAATCCGTCACTCAAAATTGTTTTATAATCCGGCATTCCGTACGACCAAATTTTGTCAACCAGACAGTCGTGAATCAACGTTATAAAAAGGCGACTTATCTTTTCTGGATGTTTAACCGCAGTTTGCTCAGTTGAACAATTTCCGCGCAAGTTTCAAAGTTATTTCACGAGTGCAGGTATTTATTTAGTCGCCCTCTATATAAGAACAGCGAAATGTACAAACTATAATTACTACCGTTGTACACCAACCTATTATTTGACTAATACCAACGACAAATTCTTAAGGGTGTATACCACTTTTGCATCGCACAAAAGACACAAAAGTCAGTTGTGACATGAATAAAAAAAAATAAAAAGTGTACGTGTATTAGTTGCATTTACTAAACTGATAGTGATCTCGGCCTGACGGTATACATAATGTCGGAATGAAAAAGCACTTGGTGAGTTATATTATTAAATATCAGGATCGAGGTAATCTTGTAGCAGTGGCATATCGATGAAAAGTTTTCTCCGTTCGGGCTCTTGGGTTCGTTATTTGCTGTCGTTTTCGCTGTACCTCGATTCTTATTCTTTGATATCACGCGAATGGCCTTTCTAATTGTTCTTGCAGGGAGTCGTCCCCGAACATAATAAACTGATTCCTTTCTCTCTCGTTTCGTCTTTCTCTTCGTCGCAAGACAGGGGTTGAAAGGGGGTCGAAGAGGGTCGACGGGCGGTTATGGGAGAGGGTGCAGGGGGTGTTCTTTCCCTCCGTGACGGAGGAGTTGAGAGTGCTGTTGAATATGCATGAGTCTGCTTTCTACCCACCGTCCTAAAAACATATAGCTGGCAAACCAAGCTACCAGCCAACCTACCAGCTCCGCCGTTCGCCAATCAATGTCTACTATTTTTGGCATAAGAATTCATAAATCAAATCACTATATTTCATGCCGATGAGAATGTTTTATTCTCCCCCTCAGAGTTTTCATTCATTCGGCGGCGTTGCACATCAGCGTGCCGCGTAGAGGTGGCCCGGCACTCAAATTACTGTCACCTTAATGATGCTATTACATGTCGCGCCGTTATAAATCAAACTTTCATTACGTAAGTTGTAATTTCCAATTTTTTTAGCACGGTTTGCAGAAATGCACGCGGGATATACACACCGCCAGCGCCGCATGCATTATCATGCTAATCACCAGCTTTTCATCGTAGTTCAAGGTTGCTCATAAAGAATTTATGAGATCCCACAACTACTCCAGATCTAACGCTAATCAACCGATTTCGATCAATCATCAGTTCAATTTGGTTATAACTATTGTTCTTTTTTTTTCTGTCCGTGTCATTGTGTCATTATTTACTCGATAACAAATCCAGCGGTATCATTTTCTGTAGATGGTTTTGCATGAGAAGTCGTTATCCGCGCGAGACTCCGCGTAATCAATGCCAATGTGTTTACAATTTTGTCGCGATTTCGCACGTTCGAGCGACTCGCCGGGTCAAGGAAGTCATCCTGTCGCCATCTGTGCATCGGCTGCTGAAACACGGTAGCCATTTTGTTTCTGGAGGTGGCCAGAAGGTCGCCGTGGTGTCGCGGCACACCCGCGCATGTCCATTAGTCCCTCCTCCGGACTCCACTTCGACGGCTTTTCCCCTCCGACGAGTTCCGACGAGTCTTTGAAGTCCCCACTTTTTCACTCGGTGGTCCCTCTCTCTTGAGTTTTCCATCCCCACCCGGTCACCCCACTCTGTCTTGCCCCTTCGCGGCTTTCCCTACAATTCCCCTTGCAACAACCCACTGTCCTCTCACCTCTCTGTCCCAACGTCACGATATTATCACTCCGTTTTACTCGCGATTTATCGGCCTTTATCAACTACATTGCCACCGAACTGTCACGTCACTTCACACCGTTTCCTGGTCAACCTCGAATCGACAACCTTCCCACCATTCTACTCAGCAGCAATTACAACTCTAATCTTCTAGCGTCAAAACACCTTCACGAACAGTTTGTTTATCTTTTCCGTTTGTTCGATCCTCTTAAGCTTCACAAAGTTTCCAAGGTCAGCCAAAGAGCTTCCAGCTGTTGTCATTAAATTTTTCAGATAAACTGGGAAATGAAACAAATATTTTTCATACAAAATGAAAGATAATAATAAAATGCATTGCAAAAATAAATAGTCATATAAATACACTGCGGAAAAACTCTTTTAAAAAGAAAAGTTTTTTTCTTTTTAAAACAGGTTTTTTTTTAAAATGCACAAAATCAATTTCGAGCCTGAAGAGTGATGTATCAAAGTCACTCAAAGTTTAAACTCTCCCCACTCGGACAAAAATATATTTGCAAATATATTTGAAATATATTCTATATAATTTGGATATATAATCATATATCTCGTGTATATTTCATTTATATTTCAAATATAAAGTGGCAAGATTTTATATAAAATGTATATAAATGCAATATAAAAAATACATAAAAACTACAATAAAAATATAAAATCCACATACATTTTGACTTATATTTCTGTCCGTGCCTGAGCAACGAATTTAAAATCTGCATAAAGAAAAAAGATTTTCAATATTAATTTAAATAATTTTGTAGTTTAGTGAACGTTGCCAACAATATTGTTAAGATATACCTTAAGAAAATTTTTTGTATATTTACATCGGGCATTACTTGGCCTGAATTTCAAATGAAAACAATAAATCAACATAAGATACACATTTTATATGCAATTAAAACTATTGTTAGTTAAATTGAGGATATTGACTCATCAGTACGAAAAAACAAGGAATTTAATGAAAATTGGAAATCAGATTACTCGTCTGTTGACGCATGGGTTAAAGTAGCGCCGACATAAAATAGTGTTGACGGTTGAGATTATTACGTCTTTGTTTATATGTCGGCGCTACTTTAACTCACGCGTCAACAGAATGATGATCGCATTTTTGAATTTTAACTATTCAAAACAAATTGTATATGGTCTGTATGTAACAACTTTCTGATAATTTTCAAAATACATATCCTATGCATCAATTCAAAATATGTTTTGACTAAATATCATTCAATTTATTTATGTTTTTGTTTTGATCTGTCATTATCATTAAGAACCATAAAATTCGCTGAATAACTAGGGCATAAAGTTAGGTATCAATTTCATATGGAGACTTTTTTCATAATGATATAAAGTAGGTTGTTTGTTCATCTTAAATTCATTATCAAACTTGAATCGAATGTTACTCATACATAAGACGGAACATTATATTAGAACGAACAACCAAGAAAACTATCTCCTTCGCAACCCTGCCTAGAAAACTTGGGAGAATCTGCATACATCTAGCACCTCGTTAGGATCAGTTCTTCCCCATCGTAAATTCATTCGAACTTCTAATTAGAAGCACGTTAAAAATTTTCAAATCAGAAAACGTATCTCTATTTTCCATCCCGATAGACCATAGGTAAAGACCTGCCTCGACCCTAAATAAGTATGTCTAATAGACTCCAATTTAGTCAGCAGCTTAGGAAGAGCCTGGCGCTATTATTTTTTTGGCATAAATTTGAATGGCATTATCCTGCTGCCGGCAGTAGTGGTGTGATATTCCGCGTGTTTACATTATCATCAATCAATAAAAACAATTGCCAGCGCGAAGTGCATCAAGTCGATGAATCTTTGTCTATGAAGCTTTCTGATTTAGCGGAGTTCTCGTTTGGCGTTTTCATTATTTTTTTATTTATATTTTTAAAATTTCGTTCGGTCAGGTGTGTACACACGTCGAGGAGAATATCAAAGTGGAATAATCCATCTCGACAAGAATCAAAACGACGCGCTCTCAAACGCCGTCCAGTGGAAGGAAGAGTCTCGCACAATTCTATTTCCTGTCGTCGTCGTGGTCGTCGGTTAGCATCCTGTTCCTTGCCGTGTGCACGCGGAGAGAAGGACGCCGAATATGAGAAACGATAGATAATGATAGCGCAGGAGAGAAGAAAGATTCGCTTCAGTACGAGATAACGAGGGAACAAGTGAGACGGGCGCGGGGAGGAACAAGGACGGAGATTGCAGAGCAAGCGAGACGGAAGAGCCGAGGGAACAGGATGGAAGCATAGGGATCCGATGATAGTACGGTAGAGTGCTTTCGAGGTGAGTGCAGTCGACTCACCGAGCTGCACGGTCTGGTGATTAGCGCCGCCCCCTGGGGACGGTAACCACCAATCGGTGGAGGGCGTCGCGACGCCGCCGTTGCCGGTTCACCCAACAACCACGAACCCACGCTACTGGTCCACACAATCGCGGATAGCAGATAGCGACGAGCAAAGCCACGACAAAAATCAATCACCCGCTGCTTCCTCCTGTTCTAGTCTCTCTCTCCCGTATACTCATCGCTCTTTCTCATTCACTTGCCCGACCATTTTCCCACTTCCGTCTCTCTTGTATATATCGTTGCGTTTTGTGTAACTAAACTTATGTTAACGTCCAAACGTGTATGTTTATTCCTCGACCCACATTTAGCATACCTCGCATAAATGATTTGCTAAACGATTTTCTGCCCATGTGGAAAATCAAAACACTTTTTCGCTCTCATATGTAAGTTCAAATTGAAAATGTTCTTTTTCGTCCTTTTGCCAATTTCAAAACATTTTCTTGAAAAATGTTGGAGTAGACGTGCGGCAGCTCTTTTTAAGAAGTAGCAAAAAAAGTATACAGGAAAAAAAATACATTGCTGGAACTGACATTTGCATTCAAGATTGTGCGTATATCTTTATCGAGGAAGTTTCATTTTCGTGGTTTTATGTTTCAACTTTACTGCGTAAAGCTTCGACGATCATTTGCAAATGTTTCCCAGATCGACGACTCGTCGTGCATTTTGATGGCACCGCAGTTTCTTCCCGTCTCTCTGTACCGAAAGGGAAAGCCATATACCTATATATTCCCCACACATAATGCATGTACAATTTTTGGTTCTCCTGGGACGTATCTTTTTTTCGAAATAAAACATTCTTCAGTGATCTGAATTATTACTAATCAACAATTTATTATAAATAGAGGAAATCATCTCCTCAAATCATTGTTAAACAATATATAATTACTTTTCCTAATGGTTTCCCATAATTCTCTCCACAGCAAATTGGATAGTGGTTTATTTTAATCGCTTTGCTTTATTATGCACTTTTCTCGCATGTAATTGCAACGGCTCGCATTATTTTCTGCTTTAATATGTTGTATTATGACTTTATTGTTCTTCTGCGGGATGCACAAACACGTGTCCGCGCGTCAATCGGAAGAAAACTGTGTCAGGAAATTCTCGATGCAAGAAGTTGAACGGTAGGCAGCGGCGAAGCAATTTAACGTCACGGCGAGTTAATTTGCCGCTATATACATATACTGGTGCAATCTTTTTTCTCGATCGTATATACCGTCAGTACTTTATTCGCCACCTCGACGAATTCGTTCTCTCCGCTCGGCTGAAAAACGCATGCGCATACTATAATGAATTTTAATTTTCCACAAACGGACATATATACGTATTGAAACAAATAACTTTGCAAAAAAATTAACTACTGAAATAAAATTGTGGACTGTTGAAGTTCAGTTAAGAAGATAAGCGTATACAGTTTGATCAAATTTGACACCGGATTCAACCCAATAAACTGTCGCACTTGAATTTTGTTAACCAAACAGTTTGCAGTGTAAAAGAATTTAAAAATATTTGAACTAATTTCTCACTGAACGATAATTTATTCAAATAATAAATAACATAATGCTAATTATTTTACGTCGGATCGTGTAAACGGTCTAGATTGTGATTCGCTAAAGTATAGCAGCGATGGGACGCGCATTAGCCCCGAGTCAAGCGAAGATGAATATATTGCATGATTTCTCACGGAAATAATAGCGACATACGCCCGTCCCACGATTATTATTTGATATACGTGGTTGTCTGCTCGCTATTTTGTTTTCCTTTTTTTTCTTTCATTATTTGCGCTCTTTTTTTTCTTATCAACACAGGCGTCCCGAATGTTCCCACGTGGCACACGGAGTCACTGTATTTTACAGCCTTTTACGAGCGCACGTAAGCTCTCTTCTCCGTGGTAGTCGACGATGACGACTTTTCTCGTATGATCCTTCTCACGATTGCAATATTTGCACGGGACGTCATTGCCGCTGTATATACTGTCGCCGAAGACTTGTATAAATAAATATTAACTGGCAAGTGAAAATTATGTGTGACCGACCTATAACTATATATCATCAGTTGTATCACATTTGAACTCCAGACGATATACTTATATACGTTTGAATATCATAACAACATTTTTTTCCAATACATGAAAGTAATTTCATTTATTTATCTCAAAACTAACAGTGCAAGTACCCAAAATTCTAATATCCAATTTTAAATTAGGATGAGATAAACAAATCAAAATGTTTACACATTAATTGTTTACATAAGAGAAAATACATCACGCATCTTTAAATAAATGATGTCAAGTTAGCACATTTCAAGTTCGCTTTTCGGCTATGATATTAATGACGTGTTAATTCAATCTTTCAAATTTGATTGCTATTAATTATATAAACAGCGACAACATTGTCATTTCGAAACGGACTCCTAAATTCTTAATTGGATACTGCCCTTATCAATTTCCGGCGTAAAATTTCATTTGAGTTAAATAGAACGCAGTTAGTTGGGTTGCTAGGGCGAAAGTATATATATATGACGGAATGAGATACCCCATGACTGAAAGCATCCCATGGCGATAACGATCTTCCGGCGATTAATTGGTATGACAGTGGCACTGTGCTGCCGTTGGCGTCGTCATTCTGCGAGGGGCACCGCGAGCACGCACATGCCTACGTACTACGATCTACCTTACGTGCGGACGACTCTCACGTATGGGATGCTACGTGACAAAAAGCGTAAAATGCGTTAACGTATGGCTGCCAAGCACCATCTACTTTGTCAAGACAAACATTGTTATTATTATTCAAAATCATTCAGTGAAAAATCAAAAATTCTTCTTTATTCAATTAATAACCATGAAATTGACTGATCAATCTGATTACGAATCAGATAGATGATTCCTGCCTTAAAGTTTTTATCAAGTTAAAATTTTTCAGATAAAACTGGTTAATGAAAGACTTCAACTTGTTGAAAAAAAAAAAACGTTTGAAAAGAATATCAGAGTAGTATTTACAAATGAAGGATCCATCCCTTAACCCGAGGAATTCGTTCGAATGTCGGTAAAGCAGAGAACTAGACTACAAATCCGACAGGAGGAAGGGCAGCTACCGGAAGCTCCAAGGTAACGGTTACCTTCATCTCGAGAAAGCTCGGCTGAGCTTTTTGTGGAAAGCTCACCCGGTTAGTATCCAAAGCTGCGCGCGAAATTGCGGTTCATTCCAAATGGCAAAGCTGCAAGTTTTAGTTAAACTTATGGTTAAGGGACATAATGCAAGCGACAGCAGAGGCAATCCATAAAGTGAGCTTCGGTGACGTTTGCCGAGCTTTCTTTCGTACGGGGTCGAGTCCATCAGATTGATTACAATTTTATGCCGGCTGGTAATGTATATACTGCTAGGAAAAAGCACGCGCCGAAAGTAGAACGGGCCATAAAAAGGATAGCCGAGTATAAGTCGAGGATGATGGAATAAACAAATAAATTAACGTTGTAAGTTCTGCTCGAAATTTATGTGCTTGGAGAAAAAGGAAAAACGAAATGAAACAAACACCATTCGGTCTTTGCTGTTATTTATTCGATTTCTCATTAATAAAACAAACTCAGTCTCATCAGAAATTGTTTGAGGGGAAGAAGACCAAATCGGTGCTTAGAGACTGTTTTCGTGTTCTCAGTTGATGTTCTTTATCGCAAATACGTTAATTATAGCGCGAGAGTAATTAAAACGGTTTTATCAACTTCATCGACGGAGTCTCCCGACGGAATTTTACAATGTCTGGTCGCATGGTGAAATGTGCAATTCATATGATGTGTAATAAATGTGGAAGAAAAAACAACGTGCAGAATATATAAGACATATTTTGTACCGATTGTGATCTCTTATTAATTTCTTTTCAAATAACTTGTTTTTTTTTCGCCGGCGTAAAGTGTGTTATAATGAACAATGGAGTAACACGAACTATGAGGATTATTTTCATTAGGAACGCTGCTCAAGATTGCGAGTAAAAAGAAACGAAATGCAATTAATTAGTCTGTGTCTCTTCACGACCAAGGTTATAACGGCATGTGTTTTATTTGACAGTGAAATCATTATTCTTCTCCGAGCAAACACTTTTTCACTAATTAAAAGAATAATACAACTATTAGGGAAAACTTCTTCATAGATTATTAAATCATCAAACAAAACTTTAAGAGATTCTTTTTTTTTTTGCAATCATAAATTGCAATACATTTTGCAAAAAATTAACCTACAATGATCGGATGGATATCTGTAGATGTATGATAATGAATCTGCATGCCGCAGAAATGTGCAGAACAATGTGCGATAACGGTATTGAAAAATTGCAGCGCTTGAGCTATCGAAGTAGTACCGCGATTTGACTGACAAAAATTGCTCGGCGACGGGTCGCATTACTCGCGGGCATGTGCGATCTCATCCAGCTGTTATTCACAGCGCGAAAACGATCACTTACAGTCATACTCGTGCAAAAAGTG
This sequence comes from Trissolcus japonicus, assembly GCA_030522925.1. Classification (NCBI taxonomy): domain Eukaryota; kingdom Metazoa; phylum Arthropoda; class Insecta; order Hymenoptera; family Scelionidae; genus Trissolcus; species Trissolcus japonicus. The sequence continues at coordinate 46,500 of JAPYZS010000326.1, read as the reverse complement.
CCCACGCGCGTACGTGCGCAAGCGATAAACCGCAGCTGCAGCATGCTTCTCATTGCAAGGATCTGGCTCCAATTGGCGCCCAACTTGGGGTCGACTCGAAAACATTGGTCCACCTGCGCCCGAAAGTTTCACCTGCACGCGTGCTACGAAATTTCAAGATATTTTAATCTAGAATGAATAAGGTTGACGGTTTTCAAAAAAGGAATCGCACATTAAAACATGAACAATATGTCAAATCCAAAATTGGACAATTAAGTGTCAATTTTCTTTAATAATAAAATTGGTATATATTTATATGTACAATTTTGTTTTTAATTTAATCAATTTAAGATCTATGTATTTATTTAACAAATTAAATATTTCTTTAATCAACAAATTGATGTCTCTAATCGTAGAAAAATTTTGTTTCACTTTTCATATTTATAGCATGTAATAAAATTTATCTTTTGAAAATAAAGGGTTGAAAAATATTTTACTCGTTTTTTTGCATTGTTCGCATCAGATTTCAATTGTTTCGGCCAATTTGTTAATTTTTACAAGACTGCATGTATATAGGTATACGCAATTTGAAACCCGAAAAAAATCCCTCCCAAGCCCCACAACCATAATCCACGCTCGTTTTCATTATTTTAATTCAATTCTGCTTAGTGACTTTATAGGCGCGTGTCAGTAATTGTAGTCCGATGCCGCTTGTCAAGAGACATAAGCAGATGGGTCGGGTAGGAATTAGGAAATTGGCCAGTATTTTGAGTGGAACTATGATTTGGAAGAATAACACAGTCATAAGCCCCCAGGCAAATTAGGTGTTATGATTTGACTGATCGCAAGTGTGTTGGGTTGCGTTAAGGGAAATATCAATTAGCCGGCTGATGAAAAGACCAACTACTATATCGTTTGTAGCCTTCAAGATTTGACTAATCGTTCTTATCTTTCAAAGAATTGTTTCAAATAGACTATAAAAATATAAAAGAAATAATCGTTTTCACAGTTTTAGATTATTTTATTTAGGTGGTCAGTACCACACAATCGTGAAAAATTTGTATACAACAGAATCAATAGTTACCTAAATTAAATCGTTATGCAAAATTTTCAGATTACATAAAAATGACTGAAATAATTTGAAATGATTTGAAAGTATACGCGTATGATATACGAACAAAAAAGCAAACAAAACAAAAACGCCAGGAAAAATTATAGAAAATTCAAAAATTATTGTTAAAAATGTTATTTTGGGTTTATACATGGCCAAGATATATTAACATTAATTTAAATCTTAACATCAGCCCAATTACTCTTGAGTCCAAGATCATCTTTTCCTGAAAAAGTCTTTATCAACGACATCTCGACTTTGTCGGACATCAAGACTATGAGGCAAGCCAAGTGCCGTCGCCCTAAGCAAAATAAGCACATTAGCCTCGGCGCTCTTTGCCTCAATCTACAAAAGATAAATCGCTAAAATTTCGTTTGAAAGGTGTTTTTTTAATGTTAAGAAAAAAAAACTAAACACTCAGGAGGATACCATTTAAATGAATGGGCATCGCAAGAAGTCGCTTCGTATTGCGTATATTTGCCGAGACCGCCAAATCGCTGGTGAAAAAGAAGTTCGGCACACCTTGCGCGGCAGGTGCCCTTACAGCAACGCAGACTGTCCCTTTGACTTTGTAAAAGTGCGCTAGACGTACTTAAAAATATGTTAGCGCTGGACGCGAGTAAGCACCGTGACCTCCGTGATAACAATCTAAAAAAGAGTTGGCAAAAGGTGAGCGTCAGATGCTCCGAAAGAAAGATCACAGAGGGAAGCGCGCGACCCTGAGACTTGACCAGTCCATAATATGCGCAGTTAAAAAATTAACTTCCCGTTGATTAAAGTGCAAGTGCGACCGAGGAACCCTTCCACGCAAAGTAGTTAGTTCAAGTGCAGTTAAATTCAATTACTGCAACGTTTATTTGAAGTGAAAGAACGGGTGTATAATTGCTTGTTTTTAGAGATAGTAGATCAGCTTTCTCAAAATACATTCATGACCAATTTCAATGCATAATTCAAGACAAATCATTTATTTATTTATTTTCTAATTCGTAGCAAAAAACGCTGAAGGTCGATTGCAATCAACATTTGCAAATTGTTTCTTGAAACATTTTTTCATAAGTAATTGCACTCATATCTCTGATTGTTTATCAAATTTTTTAATATCGAGAAATATTTTTAACTGTCAAAATCAACTTTCACAGAAATTGATTATCATCTTTCTTACATCAGAGAGATAATTATCATCTTTAGAATCCAACTTGTTCGTTTGTCCACCGTATAACAATAATTTCTACTTCATGCTCAGCTACAGGAAAAAAAATAAAAGACACGAACGTTTTGCGGAGTTTACGTGTCTCCGACGATTATGCCAGAATGACCCTTCACGACAATTCTATAAACTTTTGTCAGCAGTCAGATCGCTATCAGGTTATTACCGGAAAGTGTTTTTAATTTGTTGCCGGAGGACCGTTGTCCAAGAAGTAGACATTTTTCCGCTCATCAATTACAAAATAGGTAGGATGGGTGCGATTATGTGATTAAGGAGGTTTCTTTTTTTTTCGAGTTCTTCAGGTAGTAAATGGGTAGAAGAAACAAAAACTCTAAGTAAGTGGAAAAGATAGGACTGTTGATTGCTGGAGAACGATAGCAGTATATCAAACACAAGTTGTGTCACTCGGTTATGGAACCGCAAATCAAGTCGTTATTACCAAGTTCTTCTTGTGGCTATACGATCGTATCGTCAAGGCGTTTTTATGGTTTTCTAAAATGGTGTAAATTAATTTAACTTTTCCCCACTTATTTTTTATTAATCAATTAAATAAAATTGATTTCATCTAAATTATTTTAGCACAGTGATATATCAAACATTTGTTACTAAAATTACTAAACATACAAATTGAAAAAAAAGGTTAAACAGAAATTGCCAAAACAAATTTTGTTTTCAGTTTTGATGAAGAATTTAGATATTCAAAAATATGATATTGATTTTATACAGCTCATGAAAAGCAAACTATATCTGTTTTGGAACTGAAGATATATCTGTCGGGAAATAACGTAAGTTGCATCTCGTAACACTTAACAAAGCAAGGCAATACTCGCACGCGTCGAAGCTGTCTAATAATTCATTTTATGTAAATTTTTTGCGTAGGAGCATATTTTTGGCGAAATTTTTCGTAGCCGATGCCAGGGCCGATAAATCATACTGACCGGTCAGTGTCTGGGCCACGGAAGTTTTTTTAGCATATGTATGGAGATCGCGAGAGAAGATGTAATACCAATATATCGGGCACTACTTCCGCGCAAAAAGTGCCTCCTTTCGACCAGGGTACGATGACTCCTCCCTCGCATCGCTCGGCCAAGACCAGTGGTCCAGGATGGAGACTGTTGTTCTGCCGAGGGTGAGATCGGGCGGCGGTCGTCGGACTAAGCGCCGCGGCTGACTGAATAAAAATTATGGAATACGTTGCATATAAAGTAAGTGAAAAACAGACGGAGATGATGAATTGCTCGTGAGAGTTCAGAGAGTGGGAAGATAACGGCTAGCGCCATCGATCACCAGCCACACACCCGGCAGTGACGTGTCGCTGTCGTGCTTTTCTTCCTCGCAAGTGTATAAGAAAATCTTAGAGGGTTGTTTGCATGTTTTTGTTGCTTGCATTAATTGCGATTGTAACAAACAAAGTTTTTCATTGCTTTTGATACAAGTTTCAAAGTTGAAGTTTTTGATAAAATTCAAATTAAAGCACTTGAATAATTTTGTAAGAGTTACAAATCAGTTTAAGAAAAAAATGCAGCACTACTTCAAAAAAGAAGCAAATGAAAAAAAGATAAAATAAAACATTTATGTATGTCTAATACACTTGTCAAGATAAAGTGTTTGTTTATGAGTTAGAAACCATTTTCGTTCTTTTTGGGGCACACCTCTTTGAATAAGCCGTACATAATAGTGGCTATCATTGTTATTTCGTTTTCAGTCATAGAATGGACACGAATCAAATAAATCACAATGACTTTTCCAAGTATGTATTATTAAATTACAACAACAAAACATAATCAATCAGAACAATCTGCAAATATGAAAGATTTAATTAGTCTGTCAAGCAATCATGGCGTATAAATCACATTTGAAAAATTTCGTTACAACTGGCTCCACTACTTATTTATTCTCGTGCATGAAATTGTTTCAAAATTAAAATTACGCTTTAAATATTCATCAAGACTTTTTAATTTCATATTGCAATAACAGCCCGCCTTTCTCTGCACTTATATATCTTCACTATTTAACTCATTTCTTTTATCTACAGTACAATAAATTTGACCGTCAACGTGCAGTAATTTAGATTGCATTGAAACTGTAATTAAATTATTCTAGCGGAATCGTGCGTAAGGGTCACTCTTTAATTCAGCATTTTCACAATGATAAAAAAAGAAAAACTCCGACCGTCAGATACATTTGTATTTATGCAAAGTATCGATGCAAATGTGTCTTTCAAACTCGTCGCGGCAGTCCCCCCAAAATCTCGTCGCTCCGTGTTTGGGGACCTAAATTGATCTGCCTGACCCAGTCACCCAGTTTGTAATGAGTGTTGTCAATTATGCGTGTAGTCGTGGGGCGGCTAAAATTAATGCAGCGAGGTAAAATTTACAAGTGAAATTCGCGCGTGCTGTATGAGCGGGAGAGATCGAATCGTGTGATGTGTTACGAAAGAATCGCTTCTAATTTAAGCAAGGGAAGCGTGCGGAAGAATCTGCGATTGTTTTCGATCAAATGCACGTATCGGAATAATTAACGACAAATTGCGAAATGCATGAAATTGTTCGAACGTTTCAACATGTTCATCGATTTTATGTTTTGCTTTTGCGCACAATACATCATCTTGACGTGTAACGCTTATATTTTTTTTATTTTTTGAACCGATAAGATTGTTCTATTAACATAACGTCTCGCAGGAACATGTGTAGTGACAATTTGTCAACGGGAAATGTTTAGTCCAATTTGATCATTCGCTTTCTTCAATAGTTTTCCATTTCAATTTGCACATTCTATAATCAAAATCATTAATGAAAATTTTTGGGAGATGGAATGTTACAAATTTCGAATTGTATATACGTTTTTTAAATTGCAGCGAGTTTCATTTTATGAATGAAGTTAGTTTTATGTGAAAATCATTTCCTAAATGTGAATTCTATTAGAAGCTACACGTTTCGACATTGAAAAGAGATCGTAAAGTTAAATAAATTTGCAAGCATCATTTGCCAAAAGAAAATTTCGTAATGTGTAGTACAGCATAGTTCAAGGAAATCTAAACAAAAATAAGTGATAAGTGAGGCGAGCGCACAATGACAGGGAAAGATGACAAAGACTGTTTAGACAATGATCCACTCTTAGACTCTATATCTACATCGGTGATGCTTGTCATTTCAAGCATTTTGCATGTTTCATTAAACAACCGTAATAATGACAACATTGTAAGAAAGCAGTTGTTGGAATGTAAGTAATGAATGAAAATATCAGGTTTGGGAGGTGGGGACACGGTTCAATTTTTATAAAACCATTTTTTGCAGGCAAAAATTTCCTTGCTTCGAATTCTTTTTTCAAAATCTTGTTTTCCTTCAGTATGAGGACGATAAAATTCATAATTTTAGATTAAATTTGTTTACTTTTTTTTGAAATGCGGAGAACTAAATTCTCTATCACCTGTCCAGACGGGTTATTATTTTATTTTGTTGAACAACTTTTAATTCCAATTAAATCCGAGAAATGCAAAATTAAAGATTTTTTTTCAATTAATTGTCCATTTTTTTAGTTAACCACTTTTAAACCATGCAGGGAATCAATACAATAACAGAAAATATAGTTAATATAATCATTTTTATAAACTGTTATAATTATAGTGAAACAAAAGTTGTTCAAATTAATTGATCATTTAGTTTCCGAGTAGTGCCGGAAAACAATATCTTGTGATCTTAAAAACAACATGCGCCTTAACTTATACTTAAATATAAGAACTTGCAATCATTTCATTCCCTTAAATAATGAGATTTGAGAAAATAGATTAGTCTGCAGAAGGAAGAGGTGAATGTTGGATAAGTGTTAATTGATTCAACATTTCATGAAACGACCCAAGAATCGTCCTAAGAGCAAAGTAAATTCGCCAGGCAGGATTCGTCAAAAGACAATTTCGAAGTGTAGTGTAAAGCTGAGTTTGGAAAAGACGAGTTGAGGTGGTGCGCGAGCAAGTAATAAGTGAGGCGAGAAAGTGCGACAGGGTGCGAAAGGTGGAGTAGTGGTTGCTTCCATCTCGACTCTCGCGCGAGACTCAAAATCTGCATTTCAGGCCAGGCCCTGAGCCATTTCCAACGTCGTCTGGCGAGGTTGTACCCAAAGCGCGACGGGAGACCGAGAGCTTTCGAGCATCTCGCAAACACTTCTCGGCGCGCTGGGAAAGCCTTTGCTATATCTAGCGTGGTTATAACCCGTCGACCAAGAGGACTTCTCTCGTCTCGTTGGTGTCGCCCTATGTTATCCTACTTTTGCTCTCGCTTCTAGTATTTGCTTTAGAAGAGTGCAGCGTTGCGCCGCCGCTTTATTCGACGAGAGGACGCGCGAAGATGGGATCAGCATTTTCCAAGGATATATTACCTTCGAGAGCAATCGTTATTTCAGCGAAACGCATCGCCGAAGCGAAAGGGAGACGATGATACCGTCTTTCCCCTTGCTTCTAGTGGTCGTTGCTTTCTGACGCGCCTTGTTATCCCTGTGATGTCGTTGCTTTCGATCGTCGCACTGCTTTGAGTGTTTCCAAATGCTTTGAGAGTAATTTCATGCCGAAATAGGTCCTGGAATTCAAGAACAGTTTAAACATAATTACAAACAATTGTCTTTTACACAATCACCTTATTTACAATCACAACAAATTTTAACTATTCGAATTTAAAATTTCAAAGTCATTTTGTTTTTTAAAAAATAAATATAGAAAATATATAAAAAATATATAGAAAAGAAATGAAGTTCGATATAGGAAATTTGTAACGGTTGTAAATTTTTTAATACAGTATTTTTTGTTTGTCCAATTAACACTTTAATTCTGGAACATCACGAATCAGTACGGGTGTGAGCTCAACCAAATCAGATCGCTGGAACGAACAATCTTTGAATGTATGGCGAGTTACGTGACATTTCCATGTGTTTATATTTGTTCTTTTCATTGTGTTGTCTCTTATTTTCCTATTTCTGTCTTTATAAAAAGGTAGCCATATTGAAGAAGAAGGGGAAGCTACCAGAATTAAAGTGTTAATAACTTTTCGTATTAAGAGCAACAACTTGTAATGATTTTTGAAGAAAACAACGTATTTATTTATTTATTTTCAACTTTGTTTAGTAATGACTTTACTTTAGGAAAAGGTCTTATTCCGACCCCGAAAATAAAGTCTATCAGTTCTGCTATTTGAAATTTAGATTTCTTTTCTATTCTCCAAATTTTATTTATTGAATAAACCAAAAATTTTGCAAGGAGACATTTTTTTTTTATTTTTATAAACTGTGAAGACAGACCATGCTTGTCTAATAGATTTCATATAATAGATTCTATTGATCTACTAGATTATGTTTAGGAGAACATAATCTAATTCCGCTTCACGTGGGAACTTTTTAAGACAACGAAAAATGTGTCTGCATTCCAATAATTTGCAGATACATAGATACAAATTTGCAGATTTGAATTTTTCGAAATTTCGAATTCGACTTATGACAGGAAGAAAAGTTGAGGTTGATCATTGTTATTATTCTTAGACAGAAGAATTGAAAAAGTTTAAAAATAAATTTCACAAGAATTTCACAAAAATAAATTTGAGTTTCTGTGATTATATGATTTTCCTTGGATTTAACTCAATACAACATATAAATTAGATTTAAAAACTGCTATTTTTTAACGTCGTCAAATTTTCTTCAGCATAAAAATTAATTTATAGAAGATTTCCCATTTTCTCTGACTTTATACACTTTCAAAAGCACACGTGGAAGAATTCTTTTATTCCTGCTCGTAATGTTCAAAAAGGAAAAAAAAATTTTTTCATTCTCGTCTGAAACTCTAATGCTGAGGCGACGCCAGTGCCACGCGACAGCGGTGAAAAAAGGCGACGAGTAATTAATATGCGGTTTTTCCGCGTCTAATTAGTTGGATTTATTCCGTTGACCCCCTTATACATCCGCATTTTGTACCTCGTTCCTGACGACATCCCATGACCGGTCTCTGGTGCTCTTCTCGTTCTAGAAACCAGAGTTGAGATGATGTATGGAAATATATGCGCGGAGACGGAGCTTGACATTTTTCCGGCCACCATGCCTTCATTTCCACCCGAAACCAACGAGACTTCGCTTTGCCCTCGTCGCTCTTCTCGCCATCTACTCTCCTTCGCATGATTCTTTTTCTTGTCGAAACATCCCTCTTTCATTGTCTCGTCTTTTAATGACGCGCTCGTTAAAATTTGTGTCGGGCTCTTTTCACTTTTGCATGAGTTTTTCCTGTGTCATTTATTACCGAGACCTCGTTCCGATTGAAAGAGTCTGTGTCGCTGCGATGAATATTCAATCCAAACACCAAAGCGAGGTTAATATATCGGAAGAGAAACAATACTCAATACACACTTACACTTTTCGTCTTCATTACTCTTTAATGAGTGTTGTTCGATGACAGCATGGTCATACTTCTGTTTTTACCAAAAAATCAAAACGCACTCAAAAAATTACTTTCCGTCAAAACTTTTGAATTCTTGTCCTATCTTATATTAAAAGTAGAATTATTATTTTTAAATCAAGAAATAATTACATTCAATTACCAAGCATTATTATTTCTTGCCTAAAATTTGAGTTTTCTTGAGACAAATAGTTTTTTTTCTTAAGCGCAGTTCTTACTTACGTGCGTTGCAAGTAAAATTTTCTTAAATTAAGGTGAATTTTACTTGAAAAATACAAGGAAATTTTACGTGCTCATCTCACTAGTAAAATTCCTATACTTTTTCGTCCGTATATAGCGCGGAAAAACAAAAGAAAATCTACAGTTGTCAGAACGGGATTTGATCAAACGCGCCGATTCTATAAAAACTGATACGAATTCTTCGTTCTGAAAGTGATATTAATTTATGTGAAACATACATGAGAATGCAATTTTACCATGACAAGCAATCTCAGAAACCACCTGAATTTTTATTGCAGCCCCAAAAAAACAAATAAAAAATAATTCAATTTACTAAACGAAAATATTCTGCAATACAAATTAAAATAAATCTAATCACACAATATGTTATTGATTTTGCCATCAACACATTAAATTTCTTTTCTAGTCAAAGTGGTTTCTTGGCTGAATAGTATAAGCGTTTATTTCTTGAGCCAAGGAATTCGTTCTGAGTGTGAAAAGCCTTCACGTTTATTTTTACTTTGAAATAAATAAAAAATCTGCAGACACCAGCGGTTATGTTTATTTACATTTACATTTCTCCTTCTCCTATTCCTACCATCGTTCAATTTTTATTCCGTTTTTCCGTACTAAATATTTTTTTGTGCACCCATTCTCCATTTGTATTTCTTTTCAACATAATCAAATACGAATATAATTCTAACGCATTTTTCCACTATGTAAACAGCCTCGCATACACGACCGTTTACATAAATTTCAATGCACCATAAACATCTCTCGTATATTCTCAATTTGGTTATAATTGCAACAATGCTGTCCCACGGGCCACTCTTACGTCACATGCCACACTACACGTGAAGACGCATTATCTGCTTGTGCCGGAAACTCAAGCTGGGCGATTGCCTACCAGCTCCAAACTGCCTACATCTGCGGAATATTATTAATAAATTACACGACCGACCACGGCGTGTTTATAACGCACACCACAATGCCCCGAAGGCAGTTGCTCCGGTCGTGCGGTAGTTTTTATTGGTATTGTTTCAGGACACCCAGAAAAAGTTTGCACGAATGCACCATCCGCCGAGCTTATGAGTTTCAATTGCACGTTAATAAAATTTCATGATTACATCGTGCTGGTGTTTATACTTTCAAGTATTGTTTTTTTTAATTTTTTCAGTCGAAATGTGTGTCCAGCTGTTACGGCACAACTATCAAGTCTTTTTTTTTCGATGTTACACTGATTTTTTTTCTTCTGTGATATTCACAACATGAAATTTTTTAAATTTGGCCAGAGACACTGCTGTGTCTCCTGATTTTGTTTATTATTATTAATTGCGTTAGTTACAACTTAAACATTATCATAAATATAACTCGAGTTATTTATGCAGTGCGACACGTGTATTTGAAAATGCGTATGACACCACTTACATAATCAATGCATGTATGTGAATTTATGTGTCACGAAGTAGCAGAGCTTTAGACGAGTTACGAGCATAACGCACATACCCTGTTTTATATATATTATATACACGTACCACCCGAGTACGCGTAGATACACTTGTGAATTTGTACATAGTATACGTAAGTGTGTATATACAAGCACTAGATGTACACATGTTCGTGTATGTACAGCGGGTATATAAAGCTGGTAAGTAGTAGATTCGTAATGGCTACTAGGCAGTAGGTGGCAAGGCTGCGTGACGAGGCGATTGCAAACCGTGACTAAAATATTTAAAAATATGTATCTTTCTGGCCGGACTACCGTCCAGTTCTAGTTCCAGTTCTCGTACCCGATCCCCGGACCCCTGCTCGTCGCTATATTTATTTCACGTTTCCTTCCTGCTGCACAGTCATAGGAGTTGCACCAAGCAAAGTACGTTGCAAGAACGCGAGAATGCGAATCTTCATTGGTTCCTCATTGCCGGGCTGTCGTAATTATTTGCATCGCTTCTCCGTCAGCCCGGCAACTTTATTTCAACAAAAAAAAAAGGAATGAAAAAAAGAACCAAACATCGTACGAATGATCTGCCTTCAAGCAGAAAAGTATGACTATTTATTCATTAAACGAAATTGCGAGTTAAATTTCGAAGAAAAAGAGAAGTAATTCATCTTTGTTGCTGACGAATTTGGATTTTATGAGCGGCAAATATTTGTGAATCGCTCAATTTTCCCTCATAATTATCATAGGCATACACATCAGGGAAAAGAACGATGGAACGTCCAAAATTAGCATACAAAGAGTGAAAAGAAAATCCGCAAGCAGAGCAGCAAACGTTTAAGTGCACGGGAATTTTCTGCAAGCGCCACCTACGAAATGATGGAGAGCACGAAATTCGATGTCAAGGCCGGGAACGGATTATCGGGCGCGATCTCATTGCATATATCAGCCATGTGAAATTTTGGCCAGAATTATTCTAATTGCTCGGCTAAAGGGGGAGGAACGAGAAACGTGGAGGGAGTGAGAGAAAAAAAAGAAAGATATAATTGTTTCCGCAGCATTTTTTTAATGTACACGAAGAGTATTGATTCACCGATAAGCAATGGCCAGAAGCTCGGACAGACATCTTTTGTATGCATATTCATGATTTTTGACCGGCCGTATCGAGAGAAAAAGGAAGTAGTTTCCTGCAAGTTATGGTACGCAAAGGACTGCGATGTGACAGGGCGCATACTAATCAGCGGGAACACGTGAGTCTTCCGCCGTTTTCGACAGTTGTTCATTCGAAATTTGAGCCACCGATGCGCACGTATACACAAAACATGATTCCCAGGTTGTATCGTGTACCTAATCGTTCAGAAATTTGTCATGCCTGAAGAGTTGCAATCGCCAATCAGTTAAGTTGCAGAGCTAATGTTCGCACGCAGCAACTGTGTTCGTAATTAGGCATAATTGCAATGTTTCATGATAGAGGTGTTTCAAAAAATGACATCAGCAGTATTCTTCGCAAAAACGAGATAATATAAATAAAACAATTATTTATTTAAAAAACCAGTCATCTGGTTTTTAATACGCTGGTGCTAATTTGATATCAAAAAGTGGTGTATAATTCAATTTATATGAAGTGTAAAAAAGGAGGCAGTTAGCCTAATTGTATGAAAATTTTCATCATTTGCAAAATGATTATGGCTATTTATTAAACGAGCATTAAGATTAAGTCATAACTACATCGAATCGCCTTTCATTACGTATATCACGAACTTGTGAGAGCGCATTTAATTATCGCTCTGTAATCTCACTTTTTATCCTTAAATTACAACATTCGCTGTAAAATCAATGGTCTTGGAGTAACACCATTTTGTCAAACTGCACGATTCGATAAAAAAAACGTACTGAACAGTGCGAATTGTTATCTTTTGCAGAAAAACCGTTGCCCAAAGCCGATACTATCGAAGAAAAAGAAGCGAAAGATGGTGTGAGGCAACTTCGCTGGCGGTAGCAGTTAGCACCGAAATAAAATAAGGATGAAAAAAAACGAAAGGTACGAAAAATAAGTCGGCCCTTATCTCGTCCTCGTCCCGTTCCGTTTAGCCTATGCATATTCACGAGCTGTCCTCTTCCTCTTTGCCGCGTGCTTCTCTCTTTTCCAACTTCCTCTTTCCCTTGTTTCTTAGCGCGCTTCCTCCCCTCGTTGTACAACGTCGTTCTCGCCAGCAAGCTCGTATACGCGGACTCTATACTTACAGCGTCTGCCACCCGCTAATTTCTAGCCTCCTTCTTTAATTGCACTGCCACGATAATAAGGCCAGACCGCGTACACGCGGGATGTGTGTGCTAATGTGCACGGGGTGGAACTATTTCACCAGCTGAAACATGCCATGAGAATTTGCTATTAATAAGTCACTGTTGGTCTAGATTCTGAGGGGTGCAATCCTGTACTTTATTGATCATTTTCGCGATCAAACCACACGGAAACATTTCATTTTATTGTGTTTTTTTACTGTTTTCTTTTACTTACTTACTTATTCGACTGACATTAAAATTCAATTTTTTATACAGTTTTTCAAAAGTATATAGTTGGAAAATTTTTCAATCATTTTTAAAACTTTTGTTTTTGCATTCTTGTTTGCATATTTTTTGTAACATAACAAGAAAGTCATCGTGGTATTTAAACATGCACTCTGAATCATTGTGACGATGTTTATCACTTGAAAGAAAAAACTTTTTGCTATTTAATTCGAACTTGATGGACAGAATGTTGAAAATTATATTTTTTTAATAATTTTTATCAACGGCTGGTGGCTGTGTTTTATTATAGTTATTCGAAGGCTTTTACTCTTTTGAAAAATAATGAAATCAGTTAAACGAGCAAGATTTTGAATTAAGGAAACTCGGAAATTCAGATCGCAAGTTTGGATAGAATTTGATTTGATTGATAAATGTTTTCATTGCAAATGTTTTCAATTCAAATGTTTTCAGGTAAATCATATATAGTTGCTCTTATCTCTTATCTTTGATTTCGTACTTTTACTTGTTCATGTAAATGAATGAAAATATCTCTTGAAAACTCTTTCGTCTTTTTTCGTTATCAAGTTTGATAACTTAATAATCAAATTCTAAGTATTTTGATACTGATCTTAGAATAATTTTTTTACACTATTATAAATTTTGTCTTTCATTCAATGCGTTTATTCTTACTATAAGAATAATTGTCTCGGACTAAGAATATTTCTTCTTGATTATTATTCAAAATGGAATTGAATTTGATCGTAAATTATTTTTCATGCTGTAATCGATTAGTTTAACAAATCTCCAAATCTTGACATTTATAATTGATTAGTTACAATTGTTCGTGATTATTTTTTTTTTCTTGCAGTTCCGCCAGTGACCAAGGCGGAAAGCACTTCGTTGACCTTCCAGAGGAAGAATTGACGTTGTTTTTGGGCTCTGTGCACGTGAACAACGGTCGAAACAATAGCATCGGTGCGTAGTTAGGCCCGATCGGTCAGCCACCGGATGGCAGCGGTGCTCCTTTGTTTTCGCATGCTGGTCGCGTATATTTTAGTGGAATAAGGTCATGCTACCGAGACTCCTCGAGGAGGTACGCCATCGTCGGAGGACCGACACAATGGCACCGCTAGACGATACGTGGCTGTGCTGGTATTGTATTGCTTGCCGTGACATGGCCGCGAGCGCGACTTATCGCATTCTTATAACGTGCGTGACACGTCGTTGTATGCCGTGTACGCGTTACACACGTATTTCGAAGACACACACGAGCGTATATCCGCACGTATACATGCCAGCCTGACACTCTCCGTAACGGATTCAACAAACAAAAGGATGGAACTTTGTTTCTATCAATATAGTTTTAGCGAAAAACTTTGCTTCACTTCGGTTTATTTTCATTCAAAATCATTTGTGAATGTTACTATAATTTTTGCAGAATTGTGGTATATTGAAAAAAAATTTTTAGAGAAATGTTGAAACGCAAAAAGTTTTTTTAAAAACGAGAAAATAAATTGCATCCAATTATATGTGAAATTAATTCGTGTCGCAAATCAAAATCAAATTCAAATCTGCAAAATCTCACAATCGTATGATTTCCATCCTACATCATCTCAAGCGCAAAAACGCAACCCAATAATTCACGTTTATTCAAAACAAAAAGTCATACTTCATCCAGACAATAATCCTCTTAAAAATGTCACTAATAAACTGAGAGCTATTATTCTTTTCATACATAATGTATACCACATTTCCCTAATATATAAAACAATGTAAAACAAAGCTCACGTTGTCTCGTCTCACTACGGTATAATGTGATTTATATTAATAGTATATCGTCTGATCTTTCGATTTCATGCCTCACTCCTACCAAGTAGTGAGCGTCTTGATGCCTCTACATCGGTGGCTATTTGCGCCTTGACTTTGAGCGGATCAGAAAGCACACACGGTGGATGGGTGCGGCATGTGACATTCCTTCTCGAAGAGCTGCGATGGGCATTGTTCCATCATGTCGCGTCGCACCTCGCTCACGCCTTCTTCACGTGGCACACAATTCACGATACGTGACTGCTCGATTGGGTCGATCCTTGGGCCATTTTTCACCTGAAAAATGAGCCATATCTTGCTGAAGCTTACAAACAAAACTATTCAATCACGATGAAAATAATTGCAAACTAATTGTGTTTTGCAAACAAAAAAAACACAAAACGCAAAAAAAAGTGCAACCAGCCGAGTGGAAAAAACTCTCATTATAAAGGAATGAAAAAAGGAGGGGATGATTAGCGCAAACTTGGTCTTGGTTATTGAGTTCACTTCCTCGCTTGTTTCTATCAGTAAGTACACGAGCAGCGGTATAGGGTTTGCGGTAAGGTGCGGTAATGCCTGATGGCGGCTTACCCGACCGCTCACCTGCCGCTCATTAGAAGCCTTATCGCTAATTAATCCGTATATCTACCGCGTCACGGATCTCGTGTCCTTCGCAGCCTGGTTCCTCGTTTTCTCTCTCGGCTATGCTCATTATACTTCCTGAACTCGTCACCCTCGTTCCAGGCCTGCCAACTCTCCGCGCTCATTATTTTTTCTGCGTGGCGCAACACGCGTGCTCAATTATTTTTCCAACGCGTCGCAATTCCAATCGCGAGCCTACCAGCGCCACAGTGTCAAGACACTTTGATCTTCTTCGTGATTGCCTTACAGGATGAAACTCGCATCGCCGTCCTCTCTTCATGTTTATTAATGTTCGCGTCTAGCGTTTCACTGCGCCGTTCACTCTCACTTTTGGGAGGGATAATGAAGCTGACCTAGACCAAGTGGATACCCCGGAAGCCCAAATCTGAGCGCATGCAAATCAGAGGACAACCGTGCCGCGGAAGCAGATCGCCCGTGCAACAGAAAGGAATGCAGCATAACAACAGGCGCGCCGGCATGCAAAGAGCCCGGCAACTTGTTAATTATTAATCAGCATGTTTAATTCATAATGCGCACGCTGCCTGTTTGTTTCCATGATGCGCGCTAAGGTCCTGCACTTGCGGAACGCTTAAATGTTACGACCGAGAGAGTGAAGCGAAGAATAAAAAGACGGTGCCGTAGGCCATAGGACCGGTGCGACAGAGACAGAATGCTGCCGAATGATCCGAGTGTTTAGGTATGCTCTTGCAACTCCCCCCGAGCATCAACCACGATTCCTCGCTATTTATTCACATCGTGCACCACGCTAACGCAAGGTCGTCTTGAATGACGCGCATCCATGATTTATGCTTCGCACCGAATCGTTTTGAATTTAGCAGGAAAAGTGAGTCAACCTGGGAAAACAAAGAGGAACGTTTTTTGGATGATGAATCTTTTTTGTGCGAATTATCATAAAAAAAAACAAAACTTTTTGCAACGAAATCAGGATCATCAGCAGACGCGGTGAAGAAAACAAGCTTTGATTTACGAACGGCTCCGAGTTGAACGCTCGTTCTTATCGAAAAGTTGTCATTATTGTATTTGTCGGGCCGCCCAGGGCGGCATTTATGGAAAAAGAAAAAAAAATCTTATATGTCATCGTGGCGCAGAAGCCCGAATCCAAGGCAGCGGCGAGCGGCCGGTATTTTATGTAGCAAATGGGGTGGGTGCGCGTTATAGAGCCTGGGGTGTTTATGGGTTTATTATGCGATGGGTTTCAGCCGGTCCGTTTATACACACCGGCACGTATAAGTCCAGCGAGATATGTTTTAGCTTCCGCACGTGTGCGTGGCCGTTGCGGCCGAGACGCGTGCAAAAAAAAAACGGTCCGCGTGTCCGGTCGTAACGTTCTGGAAAGCATATAAAAAATACGAAACGACGGAGTGAAAATAAATTCAACCCTCGTGAGCCGAACAGTTGGTGGTAATAGAAAGTAATAGCTGCAACAGAGGACAAAACGAGCGCTCATTTCGGACCAGAGTTAATTGAAATATAAAAACAAGGTGTTCCGGCAAGTTGATTTTGTTTTGGTTTTCTCTGCTCGGCACATAATTCAGCCATTCGGAGAGATGGGATAAGCTTTTTCTTTGATTTGACGGTGAGGCCATGTTATTGAACAGTGGCTGGTGGAAGATTGAAAGAGCATCGAGGATCGGTGAGGGGTCTGAGAGGAAAAAGGAGGGAAGGCTTTTCTCGTATACACTGTTCTTGGGTTCATTGCGCGAGTCATCAGTATCCATAAGCGATGAGTTACCCCACTGCCTTTGCGTGCAAAGGTATCGGGTTAGTGTTGGCTGAGGAAGTTAGGACCCGAGGTGGCGCGGGATGGGAGGGCATCTGGTTGCGGCGCACCCTCGCAGTCTGCGCCGCGGCAGCAGCAGCCACTGGCTGTGACGCCAGCAGTGGCCGAAGGACGAAAGATTGCAGCGCAAAAGCGGGTGGTCTGTGGGAGCGAGCTGATTTTCTTAGGTCAACGTATAATGAAGCCCCGATGGTAGAATGCGGACAGCAACCCTCTAGACCAATCCCAGGACTCGGCGAACCCACCAACTGCGACCGAGCAACCCTTGCACGGTTCTCGCACTCAATCTTTCTTGACTTAGCCGGAGCAATAGAAATAATCCGCATTAACTCTCGCGAAATCAGCTTCCGTTTCGCGCGCGGGGACTTGGTCCAAACGCTGATCTGTATTCGGCCATGGTTTGTCGATAAAGCGAACCGGGCTTTGCCGAAGAAGGACACAGGATGATTTTCTCGTTACGTCTTTTCGAATTTCGCAGCCGTTCAAGCGCGACGAGGGTGGGGCGTCCGGGACCAATGGTCGAAAAGCGATGCTCCCGGAGCCAACGGGGCGAAATGAAAAAATTGCCTCGATGTAAAAACATGAGCATCGTCCGTACCCGATAAAACGATCTCAGATATGCGATCGCTTACGCTGAAACGAACTCGTGTAACGCACACCATCTTGTGAAAATAAATAGATGGTACTGTGGGGATTCGGGGATTGAGTGGTCAGTTATGAAAACCTCCCACGGAGAGGCACCTCAAAAGAAAAAGACTCTTAGGGAGTCAATAGTAAGAGTAAAAAAAAGGGAATGATGCACGCGGGGCTTCACAGTCGGAATGCTTACGAGCACATGGCCGAGCAATTTCAAATTATACTTTGTGCTCGCAATTTCCACATAAACGAGCCGATTTGATGGGATATGAAGAAAAGCGGTCTGGTTCGTTTATTGCAAGGTTTATAAAGTGAAAAAAATACATGCTCTAGAAGCATCGGCTTCTTGAAAGGAAAATTTCATAAGATAATTTTCCCCGGGACGATAAATCGAGCGGGAATACTCGCGAACATTCGTCACCGTATAAAAATGAGTGTTATCTTCGGCCGTTCCCTGCACTTGTCACTCTGCCAGAGGTAATGATCATTAGGGCGGTATCTCTCCGCCCCGGAGAAAGCTGTGGTATCCAAAAAGAATAGCATGAAATTATGGAATAAGTGTGCGCGAGATGAGAAAAAAAAGAAGCAACAAGAAAAGAAATGCAACTATATAGATGGCACTTCGCTGGGGTGATAGAACAAGATGGCTGCTGGTACAATGCTCGGCGGTTTTATGTGTCGTAATAAATGGTAATTTAAAACAGCGAGAACTAAAAATTTCTTTCGTTTCTTCTGTTCTGCTTGTGAGTCCGCGTTGAGTTCCTTTTGCCTTGGGTCCATCCACATGAGGAGGCGAACGAAAAACGTATGCTCGCAGCCCATCCTTGAAGTGATATCAAAGTGACGGAGAACAGCAAGAGGTGCGATGAAAAAGAGGTGCCATTGTGTCGAATATATATGAGGAGAGTAAAAGTGAAACAACGAACAGCCCACGTAATATCAAGAAATATGGGCCGAGCTATAACATTTTAGCATTAGGAGATATAGTTTAGCTGAGGTACAGGATGAAATGAGATACTGCTGCTGCGGCTGAATCATGCATGAACCCTCGCGCGATTCTCAGCCTAAACTTACCCTTACCGAGGAAAAGAAATATCCTGTCAAAATTACAATTACTCAAATTTTATGACTCAATTGTTGATAAAAAATCATATTTACATATTTTTTTTTTTGTAAAACTGATTTTGAATTTGAATTGTAAAATAGAGTTTTCGCTAGACATGTCATTAAATAATTAAAATTACAATACGAAATCATTGTTGGCAAGAAAATTAGCAAAGCTCTCGGCGTACGATGACTCAAGTTTGTAGTTATAACGCTCTTGCTCAACACATTGTTGTGAGGCACACTCACATTATGCTAATTTGTCTTTTAATCTCGCGCCTGGTGTCGCCGCCATGACCGCTTTTTGTCAGACGAGATTCGTGCATCTCCGCTCCGGCAGTCTCGCCCGCTTTTCTGCCTATACATCCGCTTTGACTCCGACAACTAATACAGCGTGGATGGATTTTTGTCTCCCCCACCCCCCTATAGGGATACTGAAACTTTGTTTTTCCAAAATTAATTATCGCAACCCGACGAAACATTTTGCCGCCTGAAATCACGGCCAATTGCACACCGAAACAATATGACTTACGTCGCCGAGAAAGTTCTCGCTAATAATAACCATTTTGCATTATGTATAAGTCGAGCGGGAAGAGAGAGAGAAAAAAAAATAAAACTAAGTGCTAAAAAAGAGTCCACGTATAAGACAGTGGTGGTGAATTCGGGTGGGAACGCTTATGCATTTATGCATTCGTATTTCCGCGATCTTTGCCTTTTCTCTTGTCTTCGTTCTTCTTCTAGCAACTATTAGCGTAAGAACTCATCGTCGGCACCTTTTCTTCCCCACAACACTCCCAAAGTCCCGATGGAGAGCCAAAGCCACCCGCGAAGAGGAAGAAAAAAAAAAGAAGGTGGGCGCAAAGTTGCTCTGGAATAATAATATACGTCGACTCTCGCTGAGCGGAGAAAAAAAAATCTGAATACATGAAACGTAATGACGAGCCGAAAGGAGCGGCTAGGTTTACAAGTGGTGGCGCTTCGACAAGTTTGCGATTGACAACCGATGCAAGGGCCGATCAGTTCGCTCGATTTCAGACGAACAAAAAATTTTCAGATCCACGTTGAGATTTTGTTAACATTTTTATAAAGGAGAAGAACCAATGTCGCAAGGTCACAGATAGTGGCGCAGAAGTTTGTGAATAGCGGTGTCCCAGCGTGGTCTAAGATGTTGACTAGGGACGTGATTGTCGATGATTGATGATCGATGACGGTCACTGGTCTGCGAGGTCCTGGATGAAAGGCTAGAAGGAAGGACGGAAGGAAGGATGGAAGGGCGCCGTCGTAGCTCGGAATCGTGGCTCCGCCTATCGGCGCGCCGCCTCGCGGTGGTGAATACATTTAGCCTGGTTAGTTTACAAATGAATACAGCGATTGAAGCAACTTATAATATCAATGTACCTCCAGACGTCTCGCTCGCACGTAGCCGCACTGGATTTGGCTGCGTCTCGCTTGCACCTACTCTCTACCGCTGCCTCCATACAGAATGGCCATATTAACTTGATAATTAGCTCGGTTATACGACTTGCAGATGAGGAAAGACTCGGGACGGACGTCGGCTACCCCTACCCAGGGTGGTGCCAGTGTTCCTTGCTCAGCTCTCCTATGCTATAGCTCTCCTCCGTCGCTCGGATGGATATAGAACCCTTAGTTCGTATTCCTCTCCCTGTCTACCAGGAACCCCAGAACTCTCGGTCCTAGGTCGCCTATAGTCCGCCGTCGCTTCGGCATTTCCTTTCGTTTCGTTTGCCTTCGCGTATGTACATTCGCCGTCATGACTTACAATTTCAAATTCGTATCCCATCCAAGGTGCCGAACCATTCTTCTTCGGTCCGTGTCGCGACAAACATCGCCGAGTGTTCCTCCACGTGTTCAGGAAACCACGTGACCGGCGGTGACCCTTATCGCTTTTAACCAGGAGTACCAACCGATTTTTCCTGGTAAGTCTGCAGAACCTGAAAACAGAAACAGTTCGTGATGATACTCGGTTATATCGTAATCGGTAATAGTCGGTGTCGTTTTTGACTTCGAGGGTGGTTGTATTGTTTAAATATTGTGAGACCCAGATGGCGCTACCAAAACCTACAAAATGGCCGCGTCCGTATAAAAGCGTGTCCTCGGAGAGAAATCGCGAAGGCCTTTCAAGTGCGCGACTCTTGTACAAAGTGTTGGGACCGTAGGCACATTCCAGCAGATGACTGGCATTGAAACCGTCTCCGGGCTGCACCCGCCACACATGGCACGTTGACTGGAATACAGAAGATGGCCGCCATCTTACCGTCTGCCCCCTCCGTCTCACCTCCCCTCGCGGAGCTTTCGTTCTTTTCACCAACGCTCTTCGTCCTTGTCTGTCAAGTTGACTTTTTTTTTGTTCAACAGTTTTATGATTCATGATCTAATCCGATCTCGCGATTTGTGATTATTTACCTGACAAACCGTCGCATCGCTGCGATGTCGTCAGCAGACTTTGCAATTTATGGATGCTTTCGACGTGTTTCGTGTTTTTTTTTTTTTTTTTTTTCCTTCATTTTAATTTATTTTCATCATTTTTATTTCTCTTCAACGTTATGGCGATGAAATTTGTTTTGTGGCCAGACATTACCAGTTACTTGAGATATACTTCGTGGATAAAAATGTGGCGACGTCTGCACGTATGCGACGGCTGACAGTACGCGTACCGTCACGTGTACCGTACAAGATTTTTATTCAAATTGAACGTGATCCAACGACTTGAGTACATCCACACGATGCGTGTATGGTTATGTGTTTTCAAAAAATTTGTAGACCACTTTTTTGAATACGCTTGTCAACGATAATCATATTCTATTAGTCATTTTATATTTATTTACATTTTTTTGTTTTAGTTCAAGAATGTTGAAACTGTTCAGAATATGGCGCCATTCAAAAACCTTGCCAACTCTCTTCTCTTTGTAAATACTCTTCAATGAACTGAGAAAAAAACTTGTTCCAGTCAGCAGAGACTGAAAACCTTAGCTTTGATGGTCACCTTCGTCAGTACAACCATAAAACTTTTTGCCTCATGTACCAGATTGAAGCTCGCTCGTTTTCGCGACATCGTTTGGGACGCGAGATTACCTTTAATTACGCAACCCACTCGTCCTACCTACAGCGCAAAAATAAAGTATGCACTTTTTTGTCTCTCACTCGTTCCAAAATCGTAAATCCCATTTAATAAGGAATGGCACCATGGAGGAGCCAATCGTAGAGCAACCGATCAAGTCCTGAGATGTTTACGATGACAAAAGAGTATATAAAAAGAAATGTCCGTGATTTTATCAGCTTAACAGATGCAAACTTTCTAATGCGGGGAGTAGATTTTGTTTGCGAGTGATGATAGAGTGCGCTGTAGGCTAATGACACTGCGACGCGAGCTCTAAATGCAGTACCTTGGGAATAAATTCGAGTGGGTGATAAAATTGGCCACGGGGCACTGGCGCAACACCTGTCTTTGCAGTGTGGGTGCTGCAAAGTAGGGACAACCGAAGTAATATATGCACCCTTGTACACAAAAGAAAGACACACTGAGCCACCTGAAGCTGCAGGCGGACCAACGTCATTCTGGCCGGCTGCGGCCACGTACACGCTTGTTGCCCGAGCATATAATAACGCCTCGATCGTTGATACATTTCATTCGCTCGACCTTCTCCAACGGACAAACCAAATTACTTTATTTTTTACGTCGCCTTTTTTTGGCACGAATAACTTGTTATTCAAATACCGCATAGGTCAATTACGGCTTTCTGAAAATTCACCGCATCGTGATAATGCAATTTGGCGATCGTTTTAACAGCCAGAGGATGAGAGACAAGTTGTAATTGGTAGTAATAAATGATTAAAGTGTTATCATATGCAGAAGAAAAATGGTTTTCACGATAAAAAAAAAAATCATATTTGAATAAATGATTTATCTCGGCTATTATGAATTCATTTAATTGGATCAATTTCCAAAAATGTATCCAATTATCTGGTCGAAAATCAAAAAGTTGAAAGAATTGGAACGCGTTGTAAAATGTAACTGTGATTAATGGGGACGCGACATGCAAACGTAATAACAAATCACTATTTCTAATATCTGTAAATATTTTACGCCTGATAGTACATGAAGCATCGATAGTATATTTTGCAGTTATTTTTAAGACATTTTCATTGAGATGTAATCGTTAAATATTCGAAAAAGATTGAACTGTAGATGGATTCGTTCGGGTTTCGCGAGTCAGAGTGCGGTGTGCTGTTATTACAAGTTCTGCCGTTATTATTTTCATTATGAGAAACTGCATGATTGCTATCTCATGTTTCCCACTAGAATTGAGTCTTAGATATCATGTTTTTTATAATGATTTGAGCAATTAGCTACGCCGAGTGCTCTGTCTTCTTGTTATGATTGCTATTGGCGCACCGACTCGCTCGGTTTCTCTACCAACACTACGCGCGGCGAAATTCTTCAATCTAATTATTGCTAATTTATTCGGCCCATTCACAAAACCCGCAGTGGCGCCCGAAAGTTTCGGATCAATGAACCATTCGATACATTACTGAACTATATGAGTATACATCTTATAATTCAATTTTTATCCAATTTCATAAACAAATTTAGAAAAAAAATGAAAGCGAATCTTGTAAAAACTTAAAAATCAAGTTCAAGTAGAAAAAAAAAGATACAAACAAATCAGATTAAAGATTAAACACAATAGAATGGCGTTGCCATTTATTTAATGCCATAACTTTTAAAGAATAATGTGTTTCATTTTATTTTTTAAGACCGAAAGTTACGGTAGGTTAAAACTTCATTTCAATGAACGTGCCTATGGAGCATAAATTAGTTCGAGACAATTTACGTAGTTATGATATTTTAATTTCATTACACGGATGCGTAAACATAAAAAAGCATGCGTTCCATAAGGAATGTATGCCGACGGAATTTAATAGCAGGTTACTGTAAGTTAAATGTTTGACAGGGTAAAAAAAATTAATGATCTCCATTGAGAAAGGAGAAAGATGTTTAAATTTTCAAGCCACGTGATATTTATAATATCACATGATCTATTAAAGATGGTATTTAAAATTTTAGATACGTTTCTTTACCGCGGCCACTGCACTGTGCGTTTTGTACCAAACTTTTTATTTGTAATTAAATTATAAAAAGAAATTACGAGTGTGAATTTATGTTTACGTGCACAAAAACGATCGTGCGTTGCGAAAAAAGTTATGATCTCATATCAGAGAAGAACGTGTAAAAGAAATTCAGTGCAAATTTATACGAAATATTCAAGATATGGAACAATGTTACTATTCGAATTTCTATAAATTAAGAGCCGATGAAAATGTTAGTCGCAAAATGATATGCTCAATTTTGAAGACAATAAACCAGAATTCGACAATGGACACTGTGCATGTCGCACGTGGAATACAAAATGGCGTGTTCATTGAGTGCACGACCCGTCGGCGACCTGTCTTCAAAGCGCGCAAGAAATGGACGAAGAAGGACTGTGTGTACCTATGTGCGCAGGGGTTTTCGCTTATTGTTATGTTAACGTCCTTGTAACGTAACAATTGTGTCGCGCACAATGGCGCTTCTCTTCGGCAGGCGACCGTGCCATTCGCGGCGATGTAGAAAGCCAAAAAGAACGAAGGAAAGTGACAAAAAAAGGAGGCAAGGGCGTTATCGTATCGTGGCGTCTCTCTGTCCCGGACTTACGCGAATATAACGTTACGTAAATTCGCGCAAACAAAGATTTACGTCGATGCCCGGGGACGTGGCCTCGCGCCGTCGGAACGTCTGCCGATTCTCGCATTTCGGTTCGGCGTTTTGCCGGCGTATATCAGAGCTTTTTTTTAGACCAAATGGCACCGTCTGGCCTGGTGCATAATGAGCAGTGCGCGAAAATAACTCACTTGTCACGCATCAAATTGTGTTTTATCGCGATGAATATGTGTATTAAAAACAGAAGCTATGAAATTCAAATTCCAAAAGCTGCCCCGGAAATCGAGACAAATATTTCGGCTGATTTCGAGCGAATACGTGCATGGTAATCGGAGAGGATCAAGTTCGGGTCATTTGCATTCGGTCTAGTTTGAGATGCAACAAGGTACCGTTTTATGCTCATTTTTGGACCAAGACACATTGTGAATAAAATATCGCTGAAAACAACCAAAACAACCGAACAGAATTTTTTACTCCTTTTACTTGAAATGTTTTTGGCTATTTTTTTAAATAATTATTTCAAATTTTTGCGAAGAATAATATAAACTTGTAATATAAAATTGTACTTGAGTATTTCTCATAAGAAATATTCTTCAAATTTCAAATGTTTTTTTTTTTTCAAAATTTTTCAACGTTGATTGTTTGAATGCTAATTTTCGTTTAATAAAATCATTTTGCAAAAATGAAATTATACTTTCATAAATATTTTTAAGATACATTTTAAAGAGAAAATTGATTCTCTCACATCTCAACCTTCTTCACTTCTTAAACTACCCCCATCTTTTACCCATAAAATTCACAAAATTGCTTGTTTACGTTCAACAGAAGAACCCGTAAAAAAGTTTCGAGTGTAAATCGCGCGACGTAAATATATCCCCGCGCAAGAAATATACAACGTTTCAGAAAATGCTTTTAAGTTGAGAATGCAGACGGGGCGATATTAACGGTCGGAAAAGATTGTGTCGGTAGTACGGCAAAGGGGTTAAAAGCATCAGGGATTGTTTCGTCCTCAGAGTCGAGCGTTTTATACCGAGAGCCCCGTGTGGCGTGTAGGAGGGTACGTGAGACATCAGTTCGGCCCCATGGAATAGTTACGTTTGGTCTACGCCTCGGCTGCTGAATATGCAAATGTAATTGATATTACTTTTTAAATATTCCCCTTTCCTTGTCGCGCTCTTCCGTCCCCCGTGCGCTTTTTATCGTTGCGCAAACGTAACGAGTGCGTTTTGCCTCGCGACGAAACCCCCTCCCCACTTTTTATACCCGGGAAAAAGTAATTAATATAGGCTCGCCAAGACTCTCTAGATGTTGCCGGATAAACTGACCGTGAGGCTTTTGCAAGTGACCCGTAACAAATTGCCGTGTCCTTTGTCTCGACACGCTTTTTTTTACACACTCTGACGGCTGCGGAAAATTAATTGAAAGTCCTCGATAGCTCTCGTCAAACCTCTGCTTTAAACTCTGATTTTGTTCAGATTTTTTTTTCCAATTCACAATCTCTGCTCTTTAAATGAAAAATAATTTGTAACTTTTTTTCTTGATTCCTGGCACTTTCTTTTTGCTGTTTCATTTGGTTATACACGAATAAACTAATAATTTTTTAGTTTATTTTTTAAGTTATTAACGTTAATTATATTCAAGAAAACAATATATCTGTCATATTTTTGATTTGAAATAAATTTATTATACTGAAATGATTCGGATAAAAACATTTGTAATTGGAAAAATTTTATTAAGTATAAGTCAGTCTGTTATTAATATCAGTCATTTATTAATTCAGACTCGGAAGGTAAAGTTTCATAAAATGTTTTTAAATATAGTGGGATAAAAATCATCTTATTTTTAGATTTGGATTTTTTGAAGTACGGGCATTAATTTATCTGATGGACTTACACAGACAAAGCGTCGTCCAAATTTCAGAGACTAAACCGCGGACACACGTGGTGCAAGTATTTTGTAGTAAAGTGCGCGTACATAATGTCTGCTAGTCGGGCCACAATGAAACGGCACTTTGGACCAAACAGCCTACCGTTTACGTCCTGAACGCGATAAATCTTCGGCGCATTTTACGCCGCGTGATAACGTATGAATAAGAGCTCAACCTATTGTGACAAATTGCCTCGAGCCATTCCCTTCGTGTTTTAATTTACACGTGGTGGACATCGGCTATTACGAGGCAGATGAATATTCTTTTCTTCTTAAGGGATTATTCAATCGTAAACACAAGTATATAAGATAATTTTTTGGTTAAAAATATGATAAAGAGGTGACAAATAAAAATGCTGTAAAAATGTTTTGGATGAAATATTCTCCGTCTCATTTTCTTGATTGCGCATAATGTGCAGATTTTATAGAGTGATGTTTAGGTAACAATGAAGTCATAAAGTTGATCAGCATATTCATAGAGATTGTTGCTTGACGAGCGCAGACACGCTTGTCATAAAAATTCAATAATGAACGGTACTTTTAAATACCATTTGAACCGCGATTGTTTCGCATTGGCAATCATAAAAATGCTAATACACGCATGCATCATTATGCCTCATTACAGCCGGCGGCTCCGCGACTCTGATTCATGCTAATGCGCATTTCCGCGAATAATCGAGAGTGGCTCATGCTTTCCGTAAAATTACATCTTTATAGTAAATAACGAGGGACAATTATCTCAGAATACAAAGCTGTGCTGTTATATTGTTAGATGTTTAATTATACCATGCATCCGTGACAGTACTCGAAAAAAAAATACACTTATAATTATCAATAGAGTTTTGTAGATTAATCAATCTTCAGCAAGATGAGAATAAAATTTACGTGTGCCACACGTAGTATTCAGGAACTCACGCGATCTCATAGTTTTTTGAGCACAGCGATTTTAGCATACTCATGGCATACTAATTTCAGCATAGATAATTATTAATGTTCACTAATTAAATAAGTTTACAATAAAAGCGATTGTTATGGATGGGAGTAAACGTCAGGGTTGATAAGTGTTTGATAAATTAGCGTCATGCAATACCACAATTGACTTTTGACAGAAACATGTAACCTGTTTTATGTAACAGGTTCAAATAAAAATTTTATCATGAAAGTAAAATTTTAAATAACCTCGAGAAAGATTTAATTACAATTTACAAATATTGAATTCAAATTGTGAAATTATCATTTATCGTAATAAAATTTTCTCACAAACTATAGTATGAAATTATGATTACCTCTTTTTTAGCAATTTTTTTCAAATTGCAAAATTGTAGAATAATTTTGGTTCAACGTGAACACAGCAAAAATAATGATTTAAATGAATTGTTTTTGTAGTCACTTTTGAAAATTTTCAAAATGTTTTCCTATTTCATTTGTATTGTGAACATTTTGTAATGCTCAAAAAGTGACTACAAAAACGTTTCATATAAAATATTATTTTTTGCAGTGAATCAGCATTTGTGTTGAGCTGTTTTAGTGGATCAGCTTGTAGAAAAGTCCGCCAGACATTTGAGCAACGGTATAGAGTTCTGCAAACATATAGGCTACGCGATGGCAATAGTGCGAACCCGAGATACCTATATTCGTTACAAGTTGCGTGCTGCAAGTAATTACGAGGTTCACCGTGGTAACGTACGAGCGATGGCGGATCCCCGTGGTATAGGATTCAGGTATTCGGGAGACGCCACGATATGGTGTTCCCGTCACACCGTTGGTTTCAACGCCAATTAAACACCCGCTTGTCAAGGAGACGGCCCCTGATTCCATGCGATTCGCCATCGCACGCGATGCATTGCTGCCGTTATTACAGCGATCGTGTCATTGCCACCCACATAATATGGCGTTTTTAACCATTTTATTTTTTGTTCCAACTAGAAATTTAAAAATTATTACATTTCATTAAAAAAAAGTCATTAAACGTCTGGAAAAATATTGATTGAGTCACAACACATCAGAATTGTAATAACAATAAATATATTACTCCTATTTAAATAAAATGAATACAATTTTTTTATAAAAGAATGATCAACATTTTAATTGTGAGAAAAAAGCCTAAAAAATCCAGTCGTAGAATTTTTTATTGCAATGAATAACATCTGAATTCGATCTCGTTAATATCCGCTGATCGCAAATTTAACAATTAGACTATGTGGTTGTAGTTCACGTTTGTATCGTAAATCAAGGCGGTATACGTGGACGCGAACAAAAAAAAAATGGACATGCATGTAGGTCGCTGTGGAACACATAACAATGGGCGATAGCGAAAACAGGCTGTGCGTGTTTCGATAAAAATGTCATAAGGGTGACGTAGGCATTGCCAACTGCAATTACTTCGCGCTCTTACCGTCGCTCATTTCATTATGAATCGGTCTTTGTACCGCAGTTATCGCCGTCCCTGCAATCATATCCAGCGCCATCTTTATTTCTAGACAAATTTCTCCAGCTGTTTTTACAGTTTAATCATCAGCTTTTTGCATGTGCGTAATGAAACGGGAATAAATTGCCCGAACCTAGACCGCTTCGCTTACTTTATTAATTTGCAAAATCACCAACTAAATGTAGAGTAAACATCTCATAATTTTGAGAGCCCTATAATCATCGTGTGAATTACACAGTCGTAAATCAACAAAATTATACGTGCTTTAATTACCGGCATATAAATGAGAACAATTTTCCTATCACGAAAAATTATTTGCTTTTTTCTTATCTATAAAAATCAACATTTTGCCAACAAAATAATTACCATCTATTTTTCACTAAGTTAAAAGTATTTCTTATTTTTGATGTGATAATCTTGAAACTTGACATTGGCATTTTTCATTAGAAAATGATTTTAGTTGGTATATAAAAACGATATGCGGATATACGGCCCATGAGATACACAATGGGGTCGGATATTTGAGTATGGTGACATCTCAATAAATTAGCTATAAGCTATGGATGGGGTAGGATTTGCAGTATTTCACCCCTGACAATCAACCCCCCGCCGAGTCAATGTACGTACCGATGGGGTACCAATACTACGCACCCAAGTCGGCTAGTTTTAATCATTTCTAACAGGAACTTTACGTTATTCAAATGTCCACCCTATTAGTCCCTACTTATATAAAAATTTAATTTCGATTCCAATCAACTTACGCGCTTTAACGCCTCCCTACTAATCTTGCACTTTATTTCTATTATTAGAAACACCAATTTACACCCACCATTGAGTTTTGCAAGTTCTTATTGATAATAAATTGCATACATGACAAATCAATGCAAACTATTAAAAAATTACACAAAATTACAAAACTTAAAAAATACGTATACGTAAAAAATGTTCAATATCTCGTTCAATTTTGGATTAATTATTTCAATTATGATTTCTAATTAACAAAAGCAATAATCTTGGTATTGAGAGTTGCTCTGTTTGAAAAGGGAGAAAAAACATTGTCTTATTAATTAATGAAAATAAAAAATAACGCAGGTCATTAATTTCATTTTCCTTTACACGGCAGCGTTGCTTGATTCCAAGCATTTTTCTCAATCAAAAAGTCGCACAGTATTTTCCTCAAAGGAAGTCACTTATCGCCTGCTTGCTCGTTATGCGTATGGCAATTAACGCGTTGCTTGCTCGATCCAGCAGATAGCTGCGCTTATCCTCGCTTTACGCAAGAAACTCGTTGCGTGGAGACCACTGACCATTCAGTGAGTCTGCACAATTTCCGCAGGTCTCGTGACCAGAAGAAAGTCGGAGTCGTTCCTTTTTTTTTCTTTTCAAACACACCACGCGCATACACGCATTGTTAATTGCACCGTAAAAAAATAATCCGCGCGAGATTTCAAAACGCCGCTGTTCTTTTCCAACAAAGTAGATCCGCTAATTTCGAGCATTGTTTCCTGCTAGTTATATGGTGTTCCGACTTGAGACTGTTATTTTGAGTTTAATGTTGCAGAGCAAAATTAATGAAGGGGTTCTGCGATCGCTGGCGCTCGAGGCTCTACAGTCAGGGAATTATTGTCTGACGATTTCGGCGCCGTTCAAAGAGATAGCGATAATGAAATTATCAGCATTTGTTTTTGCATAGCGTTCCACTGTTTGTTCTGACTGAATTGGTTTCAATTCAAAATTTTTTATAGTTTTATTGTAAAAAGTCTTCATTATATTATGAAATGAGTGAACTCACTTACTCAAGATTCCAATTGTAATAGAGATGTTAAACTATGATTTATTTCAGGAAGAACAAAATTCCAACGTCAAGATAATTTATTGGAGAGATTTCACTAGAAAAAGGATACACATTTTCCGACTTTGCGAGTGATTCGTGATTTCTTTATTTGTGAACGAAAAATCATGCATTTCGCACTGTGTAAACTTTCTATCTTGATAAATCTCTCGTACGGATGTAAAATCTTTATTTGTCACGAACGTTTTTGTTATTATAGGATTCTCTATCTTCGAACGATTTATTCCATTTTAACCCAAAAATTTTTGATTGCCAAAGAACTGTGACAATCGTAAATAATAATTAGAGCCGGAGTTTTACAAAGAATAACGAATTTCAATTTTCATAACATTTGCTTTTTTGCAATTGATAGCGATTGTTCACAAATTTTGATTCTCATTTATTTTATGTAAATTAATTATAATTGTTTTGTCTATTTTTTTCCAATAATTTCGTTTAATAAATAATTTATCCAATGTATTTGCATATGATATAACTTATTTTCAAGAAATGATGTAACTCACACATTTTCAGATTAGTTGATACGTTTTTTAACATTTGGACGAATATTTGAATTGAAACCACTGATAACATTATTAAGCACCGATTTATTTGAATTTGAATTGGTTTGAATTTATAGTTTGGATTGTTTTTTTTTTGTTTACATGTTAACAATTTGTTGTTTTATTACGAAAGTCAATTTGACAGTTTCATCAGCCATAATAAAATTCTTTAAATTTTCAATTACAATATAATTAAATGTGTTTGATCATTTGGCTGATTTTTTTAGATGTACTTCATGCAAAATTTACATTCACGGTTGAATAATCTTGAATTGATTCAAATTGATATTTTTCAATTGTTTTTTATTTTCTAGGTAATCATATTAAATTTGTCTGCTTTATAAAATTCGTATAAAGATTGACAAATGAATATGTTATTTGATTTGATTCATTGAAAAATGTGGCATCTTATTGTTCTTTGTGCTAATCCCAATTCAATGAATCACTTCGCCGTGAACAAAAAAGGAATAAAGATCCGTTCACGAGATCCGAAATCGACGTGACCTCGAAGAAACTATTTGACAGTCAACTATTTTTGTAGCGGACGTCGGCTGAATGGAAAGTGCGAAATCGCGGACTTTATAGGTCGCAAGAAAAGACGAATGACTCCTCCGACGACGTACGCACGTGAGCGCGAATACTCCAGGAGAATACTCGTACCCGTAGAATAATAATTAGTCATCGTCGAAGCTGATACATTCCTGCTAAGTGACACGACGGCTGCAGCTGTTGCGCATCGTTCCGCAATGCGGGCCGATTTGGCTGTTCCTTTTTTTTCGATCGTCATTGCTTTACGACGCCCCCGCCGAAAAGTGCGAAGCCACATGCGATCTTCGTTAAGTCGCGTGCTCCGTGCCATTAGCGCACCTTCGGTGACCCTAATCGAGCTATCAATGCGAGCGCAGATTTTGCGCCAGGCGCTCTGATGGATTATATAAATCCCGAGAAAATGAGTCTTGTGCCGCTCTGCTAAATAACTGCAGGGAAAGTCCTTGTTTCTGTCCGAAGAATAAGAAACACTAATTGCAACCACCTAGAAAGTAAGATTTATATGTGAGTGTATTTGCCAATCTAATTTGTTCAAAAATTGAAATAAAACGGAACAAAACAAAATTGCAAGAATATTTAATAATAATCTTGCAATTTACTACGTCGTGTTTTTTGATTTTGTAAAAGTTTCAATTTCTAAAAATGTCGTTTTTTTCAGCTTTTCATCAATTTTGATTTGAGTTTCGCAGCCTTACTAGGATTCGTTATTTCGAGACACAAAAGAGGTCAGGTCTGTTAATAAGCGACGCTGAATATGGTCTGCAAATATGAATCGCATGTCAGCAAACAGTAAAGTCTTTCGAAGCAGCACCCCGGCGGGCCATCTTCTCTTGAGAATAGTAGTGATTTTGAGGAAATGTGCAATATCTTCCGTGATCAAGGATTATTACCGCATGATTACAGGTCTGATCTAGGATAGACAGCCCAGTCCGCTATGTTGAGCGAATTTTTACAGCACCACGACGCCTCCACTGTAACGCCGCTTGGCTACCGGCGTCGTCATGCGATTCGTGACGAGCCGTAAACTTTGGTTATTAGCGTGGGAAGTTATTTCTGCCCGTGTCCGAAAATCGGCCAATGAGTATACTCCTGAAACATAAACCATTTTGAATTTTGATTAACGAAGGAATTCATCTTTCATTTGATGAGAACAACAGTTTTTGCTTCAATAAGTCAGAGTGGAAAACTGTTGCCCATTTTCACTGCTTTCATTTCTCGATGGAAAATAACATTCGGTCGGATGAAACTTTTTGTTAGTCAACCATTTATGATCGGTGGAGAAAAATTTGACTTCAATTATTGCAAAAAATTAATGTTTATGAGACATACGTTTTTTAATTACTTTTCAAAGAAAATATTACATTGGAGTCACTTTCCACAAAACATATTTCAAAATATTCTCCAATTTTGGATAAAAGATTCTAAATTTAAAAGAAATTTAAAAAATTGATTAAAAAACTTTTTGATTAACAATATTTGCATATTAAATTTTCTAAAATTCGCAGACAGGGGTGAGTATTACTTTTCAGCCAATATCTTACTTCTGAGTTTAGGATACTGTCATTGTTAAAAAAAAATAAAAATAAATCGATGCAAGTTATGAAGACAATGTTGACAATGCAACGTAGGCCGATTCATAAAATATATTTTGCGCGAAAACATAGTTGCTACACATTTGGAATTTATGCTACGTGATGGACGATCTAGAGTCAAATACGTCGAGGTCTACGACTTATTTATGTTTGTACACATCGTAGGTCTGATGAACAAAACAGGTAGAAGACAGCTAGGTAGGTCGAGGGTACTTTTTTTACACGTCTGCCGAATAAACAGGCCTGATGCTCGTGCATGCACTTGCGAATGACGATCCGGGCGTTTTGTCGTTGGGCCTCAAGGTGGCGTCGAGGTGCCGTTCGTCAGGGCCGCACTGTACAAAAACAGGCGCAGACTGAGTGGGAGACCGAGAAACCGAACCGTGCCATTAATCATCGAGGTAATTCCACGGATGGCTTTCGACTGCCTGAAGAAGCGATCGGTTTTCATGTCCAAGCAGCATCGCTTTCGACGGTCTGCGAAATCGTTATCTGTTATTTAAACTCTCCCCACATCGAATGTCAATGGTTTTTCACATTTTCATGTCACATTTGTCCGAGTGGAAACTTTTTAGAAAACGAGCATCAGATGCATGTTGTCATAAAGATGGAGCGGCGGGTTTTCCTTAATCACGAGAAGTTTTTCCATGACCATCGAAGTGTTGAAAGAATAGATACGCTCTGGCTATGACGGACAATGATCTATGAATCTTTGTTAAGAATGATGAACATGATTCTGAATCAGCCATCCTATTCATTATTTTAATTAAGACATTGTGTTGCGGTAAACGGAGTATCACACAGGAGTACAATTTTTTTTGTTTGCATTTAACAATTTGTTATACTATCTTGACTATATACTTTGAGACATAAATAAACATGTAAAGCATGCAAGTTTTTTTTCTTATTTGAACTTTCATTGAACAAAAAAATGTTTGCAACATTTTCATCACCGTTATTCATTGTCACGAAAAATGTCTTTTTTTGTAATTTAGCAAAGTTTCTCTGATGTAATCATCTTTGAACGTTTTCCGTAGCGAAGAGCTCGTTAAACTGGCCCGCAAGCATAGTGGACTCCGTCAAGCTTTCGCCGAAATCGCATTTGCATGAAAACGTTGAGACGTTCTTCCGCGCACTTTAAATCTGCGTCTTACTTCATAACTCGAAAGGAGTGAATTTACATAAAGTCGAAACAAAAACGCACCGGGCTGCGGCACCGTTTAACCATCGTCGTGATTACTTTGCGCGCGGCAACTGCTAGCCCACGTCTACCGCGAGAATGCCAACTTGATGAAATTATGTTGCCAAATTTACCGCGACTTATTTACATTATGTTCATGATGTTCGGATAAAATTTGCAACGTTTTTTTTGTACTGTGCCTGAATATATTGCCATTCACAAATTTTTTTAACACTTTTTTTTATAACAAAAAGAATGTAATACGACTTACATAGAGATATGGAGAAGGAAATATACGAGATTCATTAGAGCAGCGGTCTTTTAGGGTTCAAGTCGATGGTGTTTTTTATTATCAAGAGACACGATTGTATCTCGCGACGAGAGCACAAGAAAAGCGTTGATCATGGAGTGGCAGTGGCGACCGGTTTCTCTCTTTTCTACCGTTTAGATTGCAATCTGATAACGTTTTTAAATTGATTTCCTTGAATGAACATGCGAGATAAGTCAGGCAATTTCGAGTTCCAATTCGGGCTATCGGGGATCGCAGTTTATGACGACATCGGACCGGATCATCTAGCCATTTCATATACATCTTTTTTTGCGGCCAGAAAAACGACCAGAAGACATCAATCGAGCAGTCGCTCTAACCGCGTAACCGCTTCATCGTCCCGCTAACGAGACGACGGTGCATAATGCATTTTTATGCACCGCTTCATAAACTTAATTGAAAGCCTCGCTGGACGTAGAGTTACGCTTCCCCGGGGCTCTCGAGCGCCGACTTCGCTTTCGGCAAAAAATGTGCGACGCGTCTTCGAAGACACGCCGGCCACCGACCACGTCTAAGCGACGTCTGTACTTTAATCAATGCATTTAGCCGAATTCCTGTCTGCTCCAAATAAAAGTTCGGGCGCGATTGCGTGCAAAAAATGCGCCGCGCGCGCTCCACGCTCAGGGCCCACCGGGCCCTCGTTAGATATTCCGCGGGTGTCTCAAACCAGAGTCTCTTGTTTTGTTTCACGTTTTGTCGTCAGTTTTGTTTCCGTCACTGCTTCTTGGGATGAACTGAAATCAAAAAACCTGGATTATAAACATGTTGTTTACAAAAAAATATAAAATTTCGTTTATTTATGTTTTTCAATTAAATTATTCATTCATTTTTTCAATTACTCATTATTCATTATTTCAAATAAGATGTATTTGAAAATTGTTATCGAGTATAAAAATTGCAATGAAAATTGAAATGTAATTATATCTTTATAAACAGTTATCTAGTGTTGAGTACTAATATTAAGTACTGATTTATGTATTGTTATAAAGTTGGTAATTAAAAAAAAATTATAACACTTTTACTAGAAAAATTCATATATTCCAATTTCGTATTTTCCAATTCCGAAAAGGATTATTACGAAAAAAATAGCTAATCAGAGAACTAGTTTTCTCTAAGTTGATGGCGTATTCGCTCCACTTACTATTTTCTGCAATGATTTATTTCCTCTTGTTATTGTACTTACAAAACGTCAAGAATCGCACATTCATTCTATTGCACCGCAAAAGGTGTGTTCCCACGACGCATGTACGCGAAGACGTCAACCTTGTAACATGACTCCCTTACGCTTATATAGTGCTTCGCACTTTCAATCTCTCATTTACACAAACATCGGCTGAAAAATGCGAATTTTCATTCGGCAACACGCAACCGCGCAATCCAGAAGTTGGTTAATGAGTTCTGGAGTGAACGCGCCGCTTGAAGGGCAAACCGTGCATGTAACATGGCCGAAAGATTTTTACAACGATGACTCGTCCATTGAGAAAAGTGGATCATAAAGAGGAACGAGTTGGATTGCATTGACAGCGTGATATTTGCAACGTCGCTCCGTGCTATTTATTAGCGTGCAGCTGAATTCAATTTCATTGCAATTCATGATTTGAAAGTACAAAAAAAAACATTGTTTCAAAAAGAATTAAAAATGATTAAAAAAATCGATCAAAATATTTTTCATCATTCATTCAATTAAAAGTAATTACAATTTCGATCGAAATAATTGTTTCCCCTAACAGAAATGAGATAAAAGATAAAAAGTTATTGTTGGGTTATAGAAAAAAAATATCTGATTTGATATCCGGTTCACAAATGATATAACACGGCTCCGGGCAATTAATAATTGCCGCGTCTTATCAGGCAGCAATCGTGTGTAACACTTCGGTCTGAATCAGGAGAGCCGCCAATTAAATATTAATTCTGCACAATGGCAACGTGTATATCTTTTGTGACAAATAAACGCTGCGAAATAAACGCCGCACTCGCTACGTTTATCAAGGATCGTTTGATCGAATACAACGGCGCATTAACATTCTAACAACACGTTATGAAAATGTACGTCACGTGACTCGGCAAACAAACGCAACATTATCAAAAAGGCCCGATACACCGGAGAGAGCTCGTTTTGAGCTCGCGCTCGTTCATTGAGAATCCGGCCCCTTGACAATTCGAATGAACCCGCGTGCGCGTGATGTATAACTCGGCGTTATCGTTTGGGCATCACATACATGGTGTTCATACAATATTTAATATAAATTTGAAATAACATAACTCAATTTGTCGGAGTTCTATCATTTTTGTTTTTTTTTTCATACTTGTGTAAGGCCTTACACAAGTGCCAGTGGAATACAAAATTTTTATATGAGCAATAAAATGTAATTTTTTAATTGTTTTTGTAAACTAGACTATATGTGTTTGCAAAATTAAAAAATTACAATTTGTTCAAAATTTTCCACATGAATGAGATCTACACTTTACAAACATAAATATAAAAAATTAAAGTCCGTTTGAAAAATGTCTTTAAAATATTGTTTTTAGAAATGTAAACGAAATTGACAATAATTCATAAGAAAAACAACATTTAATAATTGAATTATTTTTACCTAAGATAATATTTCTCAAAAATTGTTTGATACAATTTTCAAGAGGGTACTCATAAATAGAAAATAATAATAATTTTTTGAAAAGTGATTTTGTGTCTGAAACGAATCAACAGTCTGAACACCCTGTATAGTGTACGTCTGGATGTCCAGTTTGAATCAGCCGGTCTGCTGCGCTCTTTCATTGAGAGTCAGCGAGTAGTCCTGCGTGCTTCCTGCTCTCGTACTCCCATATCATGGTGGACATCTCGCGGACCTGAGCTCGCCGCTTAGGACCCGACAAATAAATCTTGGGCCCTCCACGCTAGCTTCTACTTCGCCTCTTCTCTCGTCTTCCTCGTCTTATTCTCCTCAGGCG
The DNA here is from genome assembly GCA_030522925.1 of Trissolcus japonicus. Classification (NCBI taxonomy): domain Eukaryota; kingdom Metazoa; phylum Arthropoda; class Insecta; order Hymenoptera; family Scelionidae; genus Trissolcus; species Trissolcus japonicus. The sequence continues at coordinate 8,557 of JAPYZS010000326.1, read as the reverse complement.
CTCTTCTTAGCCGCTGCTTCTTGACTTACTACAGAAGAGATTCGAATCGCACATCCGTAGGTCCTGCCACGTTTCCTCGACAAACTCGGTCCGCGCTTCGCGCCCGGAATCCTTAAACCATGTCGTCAATTATTATTTTCAAACAAGGAAAACCCAACAGTTTATCATGACAGTGCAATCTTTCCAGTTGAAGCCCTAACAAGCGTTGGAAAACTTTTTGAAGCGATTGTCTTTTGACTGATTTATTAAGCAGAACGATTCAAAATTTCTCAGTAACAATTTTCTCGTTAACAGAGAAAAATTTTAATTCAACTATGGTCATAAAATATTTCAAACATTTTCCAATGCGAATTGGAAAATACCATAGCCCACGCTCGCATAACTTCTTTAATATACAGCATAAATGTCAAGGCACAATAACAAACTCATTTTGGTACCGGTGCAAACATTTTCGAAGCTGGAATTGATTTCGACCTGTACCCGACATGACACAGGAACGAGCTGCGAGCTCGTTACGGCTGTCGGAAGAATAAATCAATGGCACGCCGGGCTGAAATTAAATTTCTCAAAACGGCGTTTCACTTCGTGGAAAGTGCTCTGTACGAAAGGTACGTCTTCACGGCCGAGGAAGAGGTCGTAAAAAAGAGATCCTGTCTTGATAACATCTTCGGGCAATAGCTTACATATGAAGCGTCCAACCGAACTTGGATCCAATTCTGCATCAGTCGATCATTAGCATGGGGCGTCGCAAAAACGTCGTTACGTGTCGCGTCTCAACAATCAGTTTATCGTGAAACGCGCCCCGGTCTTTTAGCCAACTCAGACAGCTTCCTCGCAGGTTATGCAATTATGAGCGCACTCGCGAATGGGAGGGCAGATTTCTTTTCACCGGGTGGACGAAAAAGCAAGATATGAGATAATGTATTCGAATGTATGTAAACTCGCCGGAATGGAAGATCTTATATCCGTTCGCGCGAGCACTCCCGCTATCAAACGGCAAGAAAACTTAGAAAAGCTGTATCTCGAGTGGAGAATAAGCTACGCAGAATAATCCGAGATGATCGCCTAATAGCTTTAGGAAGGAATCAACTGTGAGAATGAGCGCGACGCAGGGGACGGTGGCCCGGCATTAGCATAAGCCCCTTCCAGCGTCTAACGAGCCGGAGAGTCGAGACCCCAAAAGTGCTGCGATGAATCACGAAAAAATAAGTTCGTCCCAAATAAGTGCATAATGCATATTAATTTTTTATTACGAGCGGGAGTTGGTGCATCTTTCACTAACACCGGTCGTTCTTCTCAGATGATGTTTCAATCGAGAGTGCGATTTTTAGATAAGTCAAACCTTTTGTAAAACGAAAAAAACTCTTGACAATAAAAAATTTGCTTCTGCGTTGAACAATTATGTTTGTTTTTTAATTTTTTTCAATGACTAGATTTATATTCTACGTATTCATTATATTGAAAATTATTCATAGCTGTGAAAAAGGGCAACAAACGTTGGAATTTCGAATCGAATAACTTTTCAGCCAGTTTTCAATTAAAGATATAAAAGGACATCGCACAGAGCTCGAATAGTTATTTATTGGGAGCGCAAGTTATTTCCCGAGGTGGATTGAAGAAAAGGGCGGACGAGCAGTCACATATACGTCAATTAGAATTTTTAGCGACGCACCCATAAGTCTATTGTGTGCACTCGTTCTGCGGCGAACACATGATGAAACCTGACGTGATGCATTGATGGCTAGATGGAGCGTCTCGTACCGAATTCTTCTGCTGCCTGACTTATCTGACATAGGATACCCTTCTTCGCACGTGGCATACGTAATTGCTCGTGTCATACGTAACACACTAAGACTTCTAATTTTCCTTGTCCGACACAAGTGAAGCAACCACGGTCGAACACCATTCGAATGAACAATAATTGCACTCTGTGCATTATTCTTAACAATGTTTAATCGATCCATGTAGACTAGAAGATTTATCTAACAATTGATACAACTGAATGTGTAAATATAATTATATATTCAGAGTTCAATTTTTCATTTCAATATTATATTGTTTCTTTATCGTATATGAAAAATTTTGCAATTATAATAATGAAAAATCCTCATGTAAAAAATATGTTACATATATATGTCACTTGATTTTTTTGACCCGTAGGCATATTTCTTGTACGTTTATGAAAAAGAAGAAAAACTACCCAGAGAATGATAATTTGTACGTACAAAAGTGAACAAAACGCCACTGGTACACACGACTATTTTCTAGGCTAAGTCGCTTTTAAGTGTGTAACGGAGGTACGTTTCACCCCAGGGGAACAACGGTTGGAAGTTTACAAGAACTCGCTCGTGTATACGAACGTTCGCTGGTATACATGTTTCCTCTCGAGCAAGACAAAAGTCAAGAACCCACATCCCGTGGGAACACGGTCCGTCACGCGTACTGAAAACCATGCTCGTGTACACGTTACACGTTTAATTTCAAAATGTTGAGCTCGCGAGACCTAGTCACGCCATTTTTGGTTTTGACATCTGTGACAACGTTACGGCAACCGGAATGTCTAACCGAATGAATCATCGTTTGAACTCCTATTTCACAATTTGCAATGTACATGTTGCACAATCAACAAATTTTGCACCGAAAATAAAAAACAAATGATCAATCTCATGAGACAAAAATAAGTTTGACAACTACATAAATGTTAGTACATACATCTTTGAAAAATATTCTCTTGAATCAGTAGCTACGTCTGAAATGTGTCATTTTAGACGTTATTTAGAAATTCGACAATTTACTCACGCTCGGAAAAAAATGTATGGTGAATATTTATCATATTTATCTTCACTGCGGTAAAGACTATGTCTATAATTATGCCCGGGACAATGGTTAAAATTTCAACTACATAATCACGTCGCTCGCAGCTACTTAAAAGTTGTCGCGCAGTTTCTCTGGTCATCAGAAAGAAGAAATTTACGGCGAATAAAGTGGAATGGGTATATCCAAGGCAGGGCAGTGCAACGTGCCTCTTTATATTTATCTTCAAAAACCGGAGATGCGTTCGCGGTAGCACTCTACCCAACGAGAAACAATTAATTCACAGTATGAGCGGCTCGCAGTATATATATCGAGTGCAAACCTGTTTCTCCAAGGGCTGGTCCGTTCAAGATTACAACCGATTTTATCTCGCGAGCAATTAATTAATTAACCGATTGTACACTCTGGTCGAAAGAACACGTATAAATTTAGCAATGACCTGCTCCTGAATTGATAACGATTCTCTGAGTAACAAAGTGTGTTTTTCTTATAAACGAAAAATATCAAGGGAAAAATTTTACTTTTTCCAAAATTGTCTTCAAAATTGTTGTCAAAGGGGGGAAAAATTGGATTTCAATTCGACGAGTCAAGAACTGATGGCGATGAAAATTGAGCGAGAAAAATGCGTGCCCAACTCATTTGCGAATTCCCCATCTCGGTCGGTAATTTCTTTACGATTTCACTTGCGGAGATTCCTTCGAGTCGGCAGGAGACAACAGAGGGTGTGTGCGCGAACCGGTATAACTCAAGTACCTTCTTTTCTACCTCGGCCATTGTAATTCAAGACTTCTCGTCAGGACAATACATAGTTTCGCGTGTCGCCTTCGCATTTTTGTTTCTCTTCTTGCTCTTTTGTTTCGCTGTACTGTTTTCTGTTCGCTCGTTTTCCCCTTTTTGCATTTTTGTGCCTCGCGAAAAGATTCGTGGGTGAGTAGCTCCTCCTTAGCGGCAGCGGCCTATAACGGTTTGACCGCTCGTGCAACCGCTTCTGTCGGCTTGTCACATCACATTCGCATTCTGTCTACGGAATCCCTGATGGTGGCTCGTATCTCCAACTTGGACGCGAAGCCTCCCTTTGATATTGCAACCATGATTTATTCCTCGATTGCGGAATCCGTCACGCGAGCGTATAATGCCTGATTGAAAACTATCATTGCGAGGTTAAGTGGGTAATCATAGTTTCGGAATAATATTTGGCTCAATAAATCAATATTACCGCGTTCAGATAAAATGTCATGATTGCGACGGAAATATACTATGTGTTTACGTCGTGCCCATAAATTACAGACAGATTTATCGTGCTATCTCATTTGGCGCGATGTTGCAAAATTTTGAGTGCGATTGATTAAACTTTGATAAAAGTGATCTCGCGTCGTAAATTAAAGTCAAGGTTTCGAAAATGATGAACCAACTAGTACTTCATCTATGAGAAACTTTTGTTCGACTGAAATAGATTAGCCATTAAAATTCGGTTGGATGATGATCAGAATCCTAAAAAGAAATTGAACTAAAAAACAAAAGAAAAAATTATTTCAAAAGTTTTCGAACCGAATGCCATTATCAATTTCATGTCAAGCCTCGCCAAGTTTGTGATCTAAATCGTGTCGAAATTATAGTGATAATACGTTTCAGAATGTCTCAAAATTGCCGACCCTCTGCGTCTTTCTCCGATTGTGATCATTCATTTTAATTGCAAAAAATGAAGCGGTCGTTTCCTTTCGAATTAAATGATATCACCAATTCTGTCAGGTGCACTGGTATGTATACATTCAACGGCGATGGAACATCGCGCACCTGCCATTATGATTGGCCGAAAGAGTATCAAGTCGTTAAAGCATATCAGAAAATCGGCCAAGATGCGTAGAAGCCTGGCGAGCGGTTCCGCGGCATTTAACCCGTCCCGCCTAATCTCACCTGCTTACACTGACACGACGTTTCCGAAAATTCACCACCTCAATCATGTCGATAACGTCGGGTCGAATTTGTTTTGCAATTCGATAACGATGATTTTCATCATCAAGATCAAAGATCGCAAAAGTTCAACGACTCAGTTATTAAATCAGTCGCGTTGCTATTTTATTTATCAGCGGGACATCCGGTACACGAGGAATTAATCGCGCTCCTGCAACAGCTGTAATCGACGTTCGTATCGTCGGCTCTCCCTTAATTTCCTTTTATTCTAATACTTCCTGCTTATTAGGGTTATCAGCAGGGATCATCATTGGCTGTCGCATATTTTTCCCGCTCTCGCTCTTCTGTTTGCAGATTTTCTCTATAAGCGGCAGCCGGCGTGCACTAATACGTTTTCATGCTCAATAAGCCGTCCAAAACTTCCTTTACATATTTTTATGATCCATTATGCGCTGCTGCTCATTGTTATTCGAAACGCGGCGATGATGTACTGTCATAATTATGTAATCCAGGGCCCAGACTGAAAATCAGTTTTGTTTATTTACAGGCGTCGTCGCGGGCGTGTTAATTCGATCACACAATCGGTCTCGCGTAAGTATGAATAAACGATTAATAACACGTTCGGGCGGGCCTGATAAATTCGAAAAGCTGCTCGTCCCTATTTGCATAAGCTAATTTCCACGCGGCGCTTAATTGAACTGCAAATAATAAGTATGAGTTGTGACGAGGAAACGATATATTTTTCACGGTAAACGTGATACGCTTACTTAGTTGCTGGGAACGACGAAGTGAAAAAAATATGGACAAAACGCCCCACACGTGAGATATACGAAATTGAAAATTAATTAGCCGACAGAAAACGCGGAGACGGACGCTGATATAAAAATGCCGCTTTTTATGACACTGTGGCTCCTCGCGTAGCTGTGGGCATGATCGGGCTTGATTGCGTCGCGTGCTTTATCGAAAAATCATAAAGCAATTAATATCATTCATTAGCGCACGAAGGATGGTACGATTTGTTACATAATTAGGCCGAAAGAAGTGCGAGTCCACAATTAACTCGTTCTTTCTTAGACCGAACTGGACTTTATTTCTATTTAATCCACTTACCCTTTTGGGGCGCCTCAATTAAACTGCAAACTAACGCCGTTAAAATGGTAATTTGGGCTGGAAGGGAACGATCATCTTCCACTGTACGATCGCAGGCTTTTTTTTATAAAACACGGCGACATCTTGGACACGTGTGACGGTTGGGTCTGTGTCTTTCATTTTGTTCAGTTTTTTTTTGTCCACGGAGTATCGCGCAATAAAGCTCCTGGTCGCATAATACCGCAGTAACGCCTCCAGATATTTGCCACTTTATGTAAGCTCTACTTACGAACCGCGTCTCATATTAAACGTTGCAAAGAATTACGAGGATATTCAAGTGCCCCTGCATGGACCGCAAAATTGAGTGCCGTTTCATCGACTTGTCTCAAGAACGTTTCATGATAAGACGTAAGATGAAAAAGCGCAAGATCTGGATTACCGCTGATGTTGAACTTGGAAAAAAATTTGAATGGAAATTGAAAAAAAAAGGAAACGAGGGAAAGAAAAATTTTGTTAGGAAAAAGGCTTGTTAAAAACTTGACGATAAGCCCCCGCTGCTGAAAGTGTGTAGAGAAAAACTTAACTATTGCTTCAACATATTTAAAGGCCGCAAAAAATGGCGGGCATATAACTATTTTCTTCCCCCCGAGTAAAAGTAAACCAAAGAACACATATCCATATTAATAATTTACAGAGTTATAAAGCGTTTAATGCCCGTTGGCTGTCTCGTAGCCGACTTGCTAATTTCAGCCTCGTAAACACAACTTTATAAAAGCACGGGTCGAGCGCGTCGAAAAAAGCCCGCGATAAATATAACGAATGTTAGCCGCGTCCGCTGATTTATGGAAAGAATAAAAGCATCGTCGTAAAAGCGCGCAGTCGTTGATACACAATGCCGGGAGAGCGCCTAGGCTCATGACTATGAGAAAAAAGAGCCACCGGCGATGTGGTTTTTGCAAGGGCTGTAAATAATCGGCGCTCCGTTATCTCGGCACGCAATTAAGACCGGCGTTCTCGAACGTGCCCATATTAATGCGGTTATCGCACTTTGAACCGTCCCGATCGCACATCAACGTCTGTGGCTGCGGCGACTCCCCGTCTTTTTTTTATGGGAAAAGCGCACAGCTATTGAAAATCGCATGCGACGCTCATTTCCCGCTCGTGGAATTCTACTTATGAAACTTAGACGCCGCGATAAAACCCGCTCTTCCGCCGGCGAAATGAACTGTACATCGCTGCTGAATAGAGATGTTACGATAATTGTTGTCTTCGAACTAAAAACGATTCTGCAAGAAAGGATGGAATGAACAAAAAGGAATTTAATTCAATTGTCGAACTTGAGGAGTCCGCATTTATATGTCACGGCGCGAAGAATCGAAAAAAAAAAAAAGTTAAGATCAGGTCGGGGTCGTTCCTACAAATGACTTGTTAGAAAGTGAGATTTTTTTTTGTTTAAATAAAGAACTGTATTGTTTCTGAAGAAAAAAATTGCATCACTAATTCGATAATTGTGAGTTGTAGGAACAAGCATAAAAGAGTTGTAAAAATAGGAAAACTCAAGATAATAATGGCATGCACGTGTAATCTTATCGCGTGCTGTGACATACGTGTCAATTTAGCATGGAACACTTATGCAAATGCAACAAACGCGAGTAAAATTGCAGCCGATAAATAATTGGCTTCGACGGGCGTCTGATTAATTATTATTATTATATAAAATGTTGATAAGAGGGATTATTTAGAATGATACTGCTTTCACCAATAAAGTTTACGTGGCATGGAAGCGCTGAATATTCAATAGCCTTGTGAACTACTCACCCGACAGTTAACTAATACACTAACTGATCCGATCTGTTATTCAGTAACTCGCCAGACTATTAAAGATCAATGAACGCCATTCAGTGTGAAAATTATGCAACCACACATATATTATTAGTCTATCTCAAAGCTGAATAACGCATGTTACAAGGTGTCTGTCGTTTTGAATCTAATGAATTTTAAAAGTGTTCAAAATAATGTCACACACTAATGTATTCTGTACATTTTTGCTCAATTTAAATAGATTACTTTTCCAATTTGTCACAATGTTTTCAGCCAATGAGGCATGATTAATTTTTTTTGTGTGCATAATTTTTTCTTTTACTTGTGATTTGCATTGGATCATTGTTTACGTTCATTATTGATGCTGACCAATCATACATTATAGGCAATCGACTCAATCGTCAGGGAAGGAAGTCAATGCAGACCAAGAATGTATGCGATTGATGTTTAATTCATCAATTAATGAATTGGATCAGGAACAACCCAACACAATTAGACCACATGATAGCAGTAATGCACTTCCTATAGTTCAATCCGGCTGTAATTAACATGTTTGTAGGAGCTAAGTTTTGTTCAATCGTGCTAAAAAATCGTGAAAAAAATCTTCTTGAATGTAAACATTATCTTTCATAAAATTTTATAAACACTTTATGTTTTGATATTATTATTATTTTGATATTATAGAACTGAATGTGATTTGAATATTAAAATAAATATATATATATATAAGTTGTCTAGTTTAAATCCAGTGTTTCGCACGAGTTCTCGTGTTCTTTGTCATGACTGTTATATTTTTGCTAGTACCTTCACTGTTAACGAATTTAAAGTAATTGATTTATTTGAATTTTATTTTTGATTCAAGTTTGTACGTTAATATTTGCGTTGTTATATATATATATATATATATATATATATATATATA
>JAPYZS010000325.1:0-93666 GCA_030522925.1 Trissolcus japonicus | reverse complement strand
GCATCTTTCCGGAGGCACTCGGGTCCTCCCGAAAGCACTCGGGTTGAGGGGGGGGGTGGAGATCCTGGAAACCCGAGCGAAAGCAATAGTCGGGAGGGGTGGGGGGTGAAGATCCTGGAAACCCGAGCGAAAGCAATAGGGAATTAAAATTTCCCTAAAAAAATTTAAAACATTTATCTTAATTTTTTTTATTTTGTTCGACTTGGGAAAACAATTTAGAATTGATGGAGTTAGTAATGTTTAGTAACATTTTTTGGATCATTTAATATTTTAATGATTGAGATGTTGAATGATGATTATAAAATTAAAAATAGTACGAAAACTAATAGTTGTAATTATTTTAATTGGCATTCATCTAACGGGTCTAAAACATCAAGGTGATTTAGAAAGAATAATACAATATAAATGAGTCACTATTGTTGAGCAGTTAATCTGTAAAAATGATTGATGAAGTTGCAACGGGTCGAGGAGGATATTTTTAGCGCGCAATACTGCGCGCACTTTCCATATTGGTCGCGAACTTAACTTCGAGTTGGTATTACAAGACCTTGCTATCTCTCCTTCGCGAGCCATAATCGACTTTCGATCTTGCCTCCGTCCTAGGGAAGGTGAAAACCTTCAAGGAGCGAATTAATCTGACTTTGTTCATCGGATGTTTGGTAAACCAGAATCTCTCCAATCCTTTTTTTTTCACAAGGTGCAAAACAAAAATTCTTGGTGGATGTTTTGGCGAAAATTGCAAGATTACGGAGGGGAAAAAAGAGGCGGATAAAAAATACGATGGAAAAAGAGGAGCGATGAGGATTGGAAAACATGATTTGGAGTTTATCGTTAGTTACCCGTATTGTTTGTCAAAAAGTTGGTCGGTGATCCGACCGATTAAATTGCGAAGAGCAATTAGATCCTGAATGCGAAAGCTGCTTATCGCAATCGTAATGCCTTCTTTATATTTCTGTTCCAACAATGCGGCAATTGTACCGAGTAATTGAATTCGTGTGGATCTTCCTCGCGCAATTATTCGCGAGTAATCTCGTAAAAGACGCGGTGCCGTCTGCAGTTTTAATATCACGAGCTCTTTCTCGGGCGTCGCGCCATCGGGTAGTCCTTGGCGCCCATCGTGCTCATCTATAAATTCGACTTGTGATTTGGGTACACGACCGAAACAATTTTCGGAGCGTCAACTTCATTTGTTAATCTGATTACTCGCTCCTGCGCGACTCCTTTTCTGTCTTCAGTTTCTGTTTCTCATTTTCAGTTCTTCTTTTCGTCCTGTGTCCCGCGCTCCACTTCGCACGAATAGTTGCTTTTAATATTCTTGAATTACGTCGGGTTCAACTTTTCGCCGAGAGTTAAAATAGTGGCTATTTCTTTATTAAAAGAAAACTTTTTTTTCTCTCCGCGTCAGTGGTCCCGGAGATTTTTTCACATGAAAAATATAATTAACTTTCGTTCCTTGCAGCAACTTTCAAAAAGCTTTTATCGATGAATAAATTTTTTGTGCGAATTAGTGGAATTTTGTGATTAGTATGATTTCTTTTTTTTCTTGCAAATTGTTTGGCACATTTTAATGGTCGCTGTTGTGCTGCTCCAAAAATTGAATCAAGTGCGTTGAGTCTTGTTGTTTGATGAACAATGAGCTGGTATCATGCATGAAAATATCACGAAAGGAGGAGCAAAGAAGGGACCCCGTTAATTAACTCAATTAAAGGTACCGACCAAGAATATTCCTCGATTTATATTCAATGGCGAGCTTACATATTTTTCTTTTTTCGTCGGGCGTTTCTGCTGATTTTCGTTTGCTCGCGATTTCCATGATCCGTTTAATTGGATACGTTATAATGGTTGGAACTTCACTGTCTCTAATCATGGGAACTTAATAATGATTAATGCGGAATTGTAGGTAATATGACTTTTATTCCGTCGCAAAAGATAGAAAAAAATTGTTGACAAAAACCTCTCTGTCGTAACCAATTCAGAAAATTCATAAATAATTCTTCTTTGACATAAATTTGGAAAGCTATTTATAGTTTGAATCAAATTTGTTAGCAAAATTGCAAAATTGATCTTTCGCTCGCAAGAAAAGCAGCCTCCTTGCATTTGAACGTAACGTATAATATATGCCATTAACTGTTTTGCGTTAACTTAAATTGATTTGCAATTCGTTTTAGTGTGTAACTTTATACTCGGCTATCTGCCTGCAGTACCTAGGAGAGTATCTTGGTAAGATATCGCTTGGGCTAAAATAATGAAACCCATCTTGTATCTCCAAATTATCAAATGACGTTAATGAAAAAACAGTACACAATTAAACAGTTGGTATTTTTAATTAAGGCTATTAAGTACTTGAACCGAAAACAGGAGGGAAGAAAAATGATACATTTTAGATGTTTTGCAGTACAAAGGAGGAGAAATAATTAAGGAGAAGCTCTTCGTTGCTTCGATCACATTTAATATAACGACACGATTAAGTGTTTAATAAATGTTTAATACAAATTTACAATCTCAACATTTTGTGAAACATGTTTGTATTTATTGTAAAAAGATTAATATAATAATCTGAAAAAAAAACATGATAAATTTATTAATGATTAACAATGTAGAATAAATAATTGAAAGTAAAACAAAATTGTCACACAGAAAATGTAATTTCATGAAATGATACTTTTCAAACTTTAATTTGACAGGAAGATTTATCTAGATTGTCTTATTTTTTTGTTTCAGGTAAGCTCTTTTGGGACGATTCTGAGAAGCGGTAGAATTCGTGACGAAACTTTGCTGCACGACAAATCGATTTAGAAGGTTAATGTGTCTTTTTTTGTACCACGATGATCGTATACCAAAGTATTCAACCGAGACAGGAAAAAAAATAAAAATAAAAATTGACCGACCAAGGAAGAAAGTATGAGACGACAATAAAACCCGAACGCGCGAAATCTATTTCAGTTTATGACTATCCGCACTGTCACGTTTTTCTGAACGTCTGTTATTGAGAGTACATTTTGCGAGTCAAACCAAATGATCGACGACTATCCTCACGAAATATGTCTACGTATGTCCCCAATGATTTCCCCGGACGACGCTTCTTAACGGAAATTTCGATGTGATTTTTACGTTGAAATAAAATGTGTTTTTTTATTGACATTCGTTTACAACTAGTATAAAAAAATTAAAACGTGTTGCTAGCTTTATTTGCTTGTTTTTTTGTCATTTCTCTAAGTCGAAGAAAAAAAATCGGTTCAAACAAAGGATCTGATTTGAAAGCTTCTAAACTAATTTCAATTTTTTTGAACCAAGAACGCAACAAGACCTGAAGAAAACTAATTTCAAAATGGATGTGAAATGTTGAAAGTTAACATCGACTACGCGGCTGTGGTAAAACAATGGACAATTTTATTTTCTCGGGTTTGAACTGTTTGTGAACAACAAACATTTGAGGACAAAAAAATTGAAAACCATTGAAATTATATACATATATTACTTTTTAATCTTTGATAAATACTTGACATGAGCGCAGAAAAGAATCACTTAATCTTGCAATAAACGCCATTTGCATCTGATGATAAAAAAAATTCATATCGACAGTTAGCAATTCGCTTCGATTATCATCGGACGCGTATTTTTTTCTTTTACAATATCATTATTATTGTCGGCAAACCAGCATAGGCAGCGACTAGGTTGTTTCTGTATGTCCTGGGGTAACAATTTACCCCTATAGCTTTCTTCTATGAATAAATTACTATTCGCTTGAATTGCGAATGCAAAAAAGTCTAGCGGTGAGTTTCGCAGGTGCGCCGGCTCTCACTGCGGAAAGAGGCAAACGAAAACAGAATATTGTGATTACCTCTTTTTCTTGTTGGGTGCAATTAAAATGTATGGAGATTGCTCGCGCTTTTCTCCAACTTCCAAATGCTGTTTTCAAAGTACTTCTTTTTTTCTCTCATTCTCTTCATAACTTCATAAAACAGTTGAATAAAAACAGTTCGGAATTCTGGGAACAAAAAAAATTTTGTTAAGCACAAAGTTTGCAAGGCATAAAACAGTTTGGCACCAATATGAGCCTTTTTTTAGCACCAATATGGATTTAGCAACTGTAACATTATTTCACAAATTGTATTACAAGACTAAAATGAGTGAGGTTGTAAAAAAGTAATATATAAATTCGAAAAAAAGTCATCAACATTTTTTATAAACTTACGAGAACAGTCCGAGGTGTTTGTATGTTTATCCCAGAAGAGCTATTACATTTTTGGCTGGATGTAATCTTGCGCGCCAAGAATTTCGTGTTATCCGCGTGAACCCGACAACGTGATTCCGCGAAAATAAAAGTTCACATCTGATCCCTGTGGTATCAAACTCTATCCATCTTCCATGGGATCCAACAACTCGTCAGCACGATTCCCTCTCACCTTCTCCGCCGAGCTTCTTTGACACCGAAATCCTCCTTCGATAACTTGTCTCATTAATCGCTGTGTCGAAAAACATAACATTTTTTAATTCCTAATGTACTGTTTTTGCTACTTTTTATGATTTAAATAAATATATATAGGAAACAGGCAAAACAAGGTAAGTGTATGTGTAATCCCTATACACTTACCTCGTTTTGCCTGTTACTCACAGATATAATCAACCGAACACTGTTTTTTTTCATACAATCAAATTAAAGTATCAACTAATGTTTTTTATCTGATAAGAAAAGAATAGAAAAATAAAATTCAATTTATTTTAATCAAATTATTTTAATGCATTTTTAATTGGAATTTATTATAAATTTTATTCGGTCAAAGGCAAATTGTTTCAGTCAAGGCAAGTGCTTAAATGTCGGGGATAGGGTTTCTCATCAAAGGTGCAGTTATCTGGCCACAAACTCTCCTGGAAAAGTGTCCCTTGTCATTTTGATATTATACGACCTCCATAACACGTACGATTCAATTGCCCAAACAAATGAAAGAACTCGTGTCTGGAGAGCTTTCCCCGGGTTATAATGAGTTCGTTATTTATCGAATTATATTTCACAAGAGCCCATCGGGAAGGTATGACGTACAGTTAACAATCGTAATCGCGAAAACCAATCGAGCGACATTATTTTGCGTTCGGTGATTGTTGTTTTTACAAAATATGCATGTGTATCCGAAAAACTAACAATTGAATTGCAACTTTTGTGCGACACGCGTGAGAGAGCGCAAAAAGTTGATTGACCCGATTGTCATGATTTTTGCCAATGTGTGTAAAAGTTGTCGCTGAAACGGTTTTGCAAAACTTGTAACGTATAAGTCATATCGTTGATTTAGCGCGATGAAGTAATTTTGTTGCTGCAATTGAAAATCATATGACACATAATGCGCGCGGCATAAATTATATATTTCGTCGTAAGCGTATTATTTTTGCACGTGAATTATACGTACAGGAATAAATGGTATGCAAATCGGGATGCAAATTGAAGTTTTATTTTATTGTGCAAAGGCAATTTTAACTGCGTTTGAATGTATTTTGTGAATTATGCTCTAGCGCGGGAATTTGCGTCCGCCTGCACTTTACGATCACTTTTTTTTTTTAACAAGTTACAACGGGAACAATTTTATAAAACTTTATGCAAAGTATACCTCTGTCGAATCGTATTTAAATACTTTCGATGCATTGGTGAATAAACACGGAATATAAACTCCCCGGCTCGCGTAATTTTGCTGCCAACTCTAAACATCTCACAGTGACGCACAAGATTGAATGTAAAGTTCCAAATTGGATGAACTCCGCATTCGCGCTGTTTTTTCCCGACCATTTTCATTGAGGGCTCTTCTGGCTTCAACATTTTTCTACTTTTTTTCCACCAAAGCTTATACATAAAAATCTGTCTTTATGTTCTGTGATAATGAAAAAGATAAATAAATAAAAGACAGACGACGTAAATATAAATGTTAAATGTAAACGATGGAAAGTTCAATAAAAGAGTGGGTTTTTTTACTGACATCAGAGAAACCGAAAGCGGGAAGGAAATTTTTTCTGAAGTTCTCATTTCCGTCTATTTTTCTTTGCTTATTTATCGCAGTCTCCATGCAGTTATTCGGTGTCAAGCCAAATCTTAGAAACGGCCTGGAATACTCATCTCGATCAAGTCGAGTGTTGAAATTAAATTGATGTCAGTTTCGACTTTATAAATCATTTTTGCGAAAAAATTAGACACATTATTTTTATTTTTCAACTTATAAATTTATTCGTTTTTTTTTTCATTCTCAGCAAAATTAATTTATGATTGAAAACAGTTTCAGAATAATGTTCAAGTTATAATCTGCATTTTTCATACGAAGCAATAAACGATTTGTAAAAAAAAAAAAAAAAAAAAAAATAAATAAAAACTAAAAGTAAACTTTCATTGCAAATAGCTTAGTATCTGATGTTGAAATAATTTTTCGTAGATGAGGTAAAATAAAAATTGGCTCTTAAAATTGAGCAGCATCACGAGTATTTGGTTAATCGATTGCAAGTTTTATACATAAATAGGGAACGAAATTCTGCAAGGTATTGAAAAATCATCAGCTACGAGTTCAAGATGACTGTCGAATAATGAATTTGAGATAAGCAAAGCGCGTTTTGTTGGCAAAAACAGACCGCCAGATGTTCCGACCTGTTCAACAGTTGCATGCTACGTACAGTCTCGATATATGTGTTAAATAATGAGATGCGTCTCAACAGGTGTTAATATTTCCCAAACTTCATTAAATGCGTCATGTTAATTAAGTTTTAGCGAATATCGCGCTACCGTTTTTCAAACAATAAATTAATAAATAAATTGCCCTCTTGATGCCGATGGCAATGAACTCTCTTGTATTTATATGGATATACGTTGTGAAAATGCATGACGGCACACGAGCTTTTGATACGTGAAAATTTGATTAATTTGATTTAATTAAATTCCGACGTATAAATGTTCATTCGATTTAACGAATTTGCCGTTCCTAATAATAAAACATTTCAACAATAAGTTACGCCGAGCTAGTGAAATAATTTTACCGATGCGCATTATAATATTTCATGCCGGTGGATGATGGAAAATAAAAAAAAAAAAAAAAAAGAAATAGTTTCAGGTTCTCCGAAATATGTGTTTTGTAAACGATGTGTATAGTTATTGATTACGTTTGCATTCAGTTTGACGCAGACGGATATTAAAATTTGTATTCTCTGTAACACAAAACGAGACACACCATCAAGCCTTCGTGAAGCAACTTTGATTAAATTTTATTGATGCATATTTTTTCCCAACGATAAAACAAGAGGAAAAAAATAATAAATAATATAAGCTCTTTTACAGACAAAAGTACAAACCTTGATGAATATTTTATAAATCGTTTTACTCGTGAAAAAAGTACAATAATTATACTTCTATTCGTTGCACGCATTTTCTTCCACGAGACTGTAATAAACTTCTGTACAAATGTTTGGTTTGGTTTTTTTGTTCTCAAGGTTTATGAGTTTGAGCATAATCTTATATGAAAAATTGTTTTAATAGACCCTTGATTAAAGAAACAAATATACCAAAATAAAATATTTTCATACTTTGCACGATTCTAAAATTACGGAAATTTTGGTACAATGCTATATTATCTGTATCCATGTAGAAATTGCCAGCGATGAGCCTAAATGAACAACCGATTCTACGTTGGACCAATGTTGGCAGCCAATATTGGACAGCCAATATTGGACAGCCAACGTTGTACCATTGTTTATCAAATTGAATTGCCAAAAATGCAAGAAAATCTAATAATCAACTTTGGCATACATCATTCATACAATGGTGGCATCCAATGTTTTTCCAACATTGGCTTGGAACATCGGTTGCCAACGTTGGGCCAATGTTAGAGCAATTCAATCTTCTGGATAAGTGAGTAGCATATTTACACGACATGTGCAAAGACAGCCGATGGAGCAGTGGACTGAGTGGCGGACTACAGATCCGAAGGACGAATCCCACCTCAGAACCAACAACAACCTTAAATTCATCGGACATTTAAAATTTCGAACACTGACTCAAAATCATAAAAATAATTATCTAAAAATAATTACGTGAAAAAATTATGAATATAAATAAAATAATTCAATATTTTAAATAATTTGAATAACATTGGTTTAACTCTGGCAAAAAGAGTTGAGCCAACGTTGGCTGGCGATGATGGGTCGGCGTTTCATCCCAGAGGTTTACCATCTCTGGACCGAAAATTTGCAGCCAAAGTTGACTCAACTTTCACAACGTTGGTCCAATGTTGGACCAGACGCAAATTTCTACATGGGATTAGGATATTAATTATTCAGAGGCAAATTAAAACTTTGTGAAATAAATTTTAAACTCGTCCGAATGACAAAAATGAACAAAGAGCAGAGCTGATAAACAGATTCATTGAAATTGGATATAGAATATCTAAAATGCTAATGGTCCTTTGTTTAAATTTTTTTAATTTCGTTTTTGTTTATACGCCTTGAAGGTAAAATATCTTTGCTGGTACTAAAATCGGTCGATTAGACGGTCGTGTATTAATTTCGGAAGTTGGGAAAAAAAGAATCATTAAATGGCAGAGAGGAATAGCAGCGATAGGGTCGGAAAAATGGAGAAGGAGAGAGACAAGGATTCGAGAACGTATTGAGATGTATCCTTGTATCCTGTGGAGGAGACCTGCGTTGTCATGGCAACAGTATCGATCGCGGGCCACGAGGACGTATGAAACGATTCACAGCTAGCGGATTCTATCTCGGGCTATTAATGTGAGTAGGCTTACGGTTGTGGATAGTGCCGTTCAAAGAGTATTAGTCAAATGGCTGGCTCGGGCTTGATAAAGCCTAGGGGAAGACGCACGAAAAAGCCCCGGTCCAGACTTGGTCGACGCTACGGCTCACTCGGCCAACTCTAGGAACTTAGATGTCCGAATTATATGTACACTTGCAATTTCGTCTCGACGGAGAACAAAAACGGTCCAGTTCAACTCCAAATTAATGAACTGAAATTGCGATCGGTTTTCATGCAAAGTAAAAATAAATACAAATAAAAGTGTCCAGGAAGAATACAAAATTTAAAGTATAACATTTGAGTGTCTGTTTTATGAGATTTGAGTTATTTTGATTATTTTTATATATTTTTATTATTCAGTAAAAATATCACTTTTAAGAAAAATAGCATTCAAAGAAATTCAAATTCCAGAAAGAACTTAATATTGTACAAAAATTCAGTTATACTTTGCTGTCTATATTTTTACCACTGAAATAACACTGGGGAACAGAAAATAAAAAATTACGAGGTCAATGTGATTCTTAAATAAAAACGTAGTAAAAGATACGACAAGTTTAAAATATCTGTACATGTGCGCGAACAGTTTGTTTACCGACATTAATTAATTGTCACAATGACCCTGATGTCACATCAATCCGTACTGACCCGAGATAAAATAAAATACAAAAAAAATGAAATCTCGCGAGATAAACAACCGAGAGAATCAACAGCGCGGGAAATTTTTTTTATCGTGATTTAATTCGTCGCTGATTATAATTTTCTCCTTTACTCCAATGGCGAAACGCGAAGAGTCATGCATTTAAAAATTAAATTTCTTAAATTAACAATCAACTTGGCAGCTGGTGCTTTGGCGGGGGAAAGCTCGGGTTCATTCGCGCCAGCGGAATTATTTATATGTCGACGATATCTCGCTTCTTTTCTTTTCTCGCGCCTGCTTTTTTACTTATCTGCATTCTTGTCTGCGTCGCTCTTTGTCGAGGCCCTCTCCCCTTTCCGCGCTTTCCCATAGGCGAGTGTAATTGAAAAATTACCAACTTTTTATTCCCAATTCGGTATTCGAATTTCTGTTCCTTTTGATCGGTGGGGTGGGCATTCAAATTGCGACGTTGCTTAGTGCAAATTCATTCAAAAAAAGGCAGACAATCGAGGAAGAAAATTGTTGTTACAAATTCAATTCATTTATCCAGTCGCGGAGAACAAAATTTTAGCGTAATGAAAAGATACGAGGGGCAGGGACGAGATGAGATCGACAAATGCACGTTCCATCCAATTGATGCGTCGGATACAAATAGAAAGTTTGATTGTTCTTGAAAACAGTGTCTTAAATAAATGAAATCGATATTGGGTCGAAGTGCGATGTGTACTCAGTCAATCGACTCTTTCCCTTGATAGCGATAACAAAAACTTGAAAATGTGAGTTCATTTGGTGTAGTGGACGTACATTTTCCACCTATCTCGATGAGGTACCTCTTGTGCCATTCACGAGAGAGGTTAATAGCCAAGGTTCATTCGAGCCCTCATTGTCGTCATCCGAGTCTCCGGTAATAATGATGAGCCGCGAACAAAACTTTTCATCGTCGATGGCTGCTCAAGAGCACAGAAAAACCCTTCGCCTTTCCACAGAATTTGCCTCTCAATTATTTAGCTCGACGCTGTACTTTTAATATCTCTTTTATTGTTTCATATACACTTATTGTATCTCGCATGATTTTTCGTTTTCTTCTTATTAAACTGTTTCCGGGCCCTTTCAATATGTGTCCTGAGAATAACCTAAGCCTTCAAGGCAAATTTATCAGTCATTAAGTATGAAATATAATAATAATAAAATAATAAATAATGCAAAATTGAACAATTTTTTGATTACAAAATTAAAATTAAAAATGGAATGAAATTGACAGTTGATATTATCCACATGAAATCGAACTTGATCCTTCGTGATGATTAATCCGTAATCTTGGGCATTGAGCCAAACCTACTTTTTGTGTTTGTTTCACCTAAATTAGTTTTTGTAATAATCTTTGCATCTATTAATGAACTATTTTACATATTGATTGTTTAATTAGTCATCAGGTAGTTGTTGGTTCAAAAACTTGTTATAACAAATATACTTATAAAAATAAAGTTCAACTCTTAAAATGTTTTTTAATAAATTATAAAGAAAGTCTATCGGATTATCTATTTTCGTTCTTTATAGAAATGCTCAAACTTATTTTATAACTGCAACATCCGATCCGCAGATTATTTTTTGTCACTCACAGCAAGATTTTTGTCATCCTTTCAGTTTGACAAATTTAATAACAACAAGGATAATTTCTTTGCGTGCCCGGAATACCAACTGTACGTAAATTCTTATAATCTCAAGAATTTCCGTCGCACTTAATAGGCCTTCGGGGTATGTCTCCCGTTGAAGACCACTTGAAAAGAGAAACTCGGCACAGCTGGCGCAATAAGATGATGACATCAAATTAATCGCTACCAATTGTTCGATTTCGAGTGTTTCTGTAAAGGTTTAGAAATTCAAAGAAGGACATCAAAAAAGATGGCGTCCGATTTCCAACCGATCTTCCAGATGACAGGTGTGATTTCAGCCGGTCCCGGCAAGGTCGTTCAGCGATCCCAGGTGCAAAACGCCGACTATTAAACGCTTTCAGAAATTTATCGAGTCACTTTCCTTCGAAACGCTTTTTGTTCTATTTTTTGTTTGTTTCAAAAAATCACCTTGCCGAAAGCGATTGTCCTGAATATCCGTAAAACTGATGAAATTTTTTGCCCGCCAAAGACGGTAGGTCAGGTTTGGGCCGTTCGTAAACCTGTATCGCAATTTCGATACAAATCGGCGTGCGGCCGTGAAATTCCGCTTGGCACCGGATGAATAAACATCGAGCGATAGGTGGACGGCTGCAAATTTATTATTTTTTACGCTCGCGCCCGTGGGATGCGATCGCGTTGCGCCATTCAATGCAAATGACCGATGCGAAGACGCATTCCGTATTTTAAATGCGCCAACGCAACAATGGCGGTGTTAATTCGGCTGTAACGTCCATTAAATCAGCTGGTGCTTTGGGCATTTTTATCGGCCGGAGGAAGTTGATGATTTTTTTTCTGTTTCACCGCGTTAGGATGCTGTGAATAGAACCGGTTTTTGGGCTCTTCTGCTCCGGGGTACTGCAATCCGCGCACGTTTAGAACATTCGACAGCTCTTGGATACGGACTCCGATAGATTATAAAAGTTTCAGCAACAACGAAAGATCCAATGTGAAAGTAAAAAAAAAAAAACAAACGTAATCATCGTATATATAAAAAGTGCAACAGTTTCTTGGGTTAAGTAAAAGTTTTTATTCCGAACGCGGACGCGAGGTTCGAAATTGTAAATTGTTGAATTCAAGCAATAAACAGCACAAAGCAACTGGCGAGGCGAATTTGCAAATTTCCAATTCCTGTTGTAAAGTTATGTTCAAATCAGATGCAGTTGGACCGAGAAGACCATTTTCCGGAGTCTTTGTGAGAGCGTGTTACTCGAAAGCGTTGCGGTCGGTTTTGCGGCAGGTTATTATCCTTGTCAGGATTCGATTCAAGTTGGCATACTCAAATCGCCAGCGGAAACGATAGTACCCGCAGCCGACGACAAAAGGGCCAACCGACTGACTGTAGTTCTCTGATTCATGCGACACTCTAATCTGTCTCCTTTCATTCGCAATCATTGTACCGTATACCTTATATCTTCGCATCTTTGTCCCACGTGCATCTCAACCCTGAGAGAAAATCAAAAGTCAACATCCAAACACTAAATGTATCACATCGCAGGTAAACATTTTATATATGCAACTATATATCCTGACATACAGGGTGTTCCAGACCACCCGTACCACATTAACACTTACCTACCCTTTAAGGTGGTATGGGTGGTCTGGAACACCCTGTATATATCACATAAATGCCCTATACATTTTTCTATATATGCAGTCATATATGCATTTATATATGCTTTTATATATATATGAGCGTATATATATTGCATATATAGGCGAATGTATGTACTATTTACGTTTGGATAGACATATAAATGGCATAAATGCTTCTTTGTGGCTGGACACATATTTTATTATAATTTTTTAGATTCGTCCCCCACCATCTATGATGTAAACTGTGGAACAAGTGATTTCATTGTGGGCCAACAAAACACAGTTTCGATCAACATTGTTGATGTTTACTTCACAGTGGTACCTGCTGTTTTCGCCCCAGTCCCACTCCGGCTGAAAAGAGATACGATTGGTGGCTCGCGAGGTCCTTTGTGTGCGAGCTCCTGGCGTAAAAAATGTCTTCCGATGCTAACAACGAATTCGAGTTCCTTGACCCGGATATAACCGGTTTTTGCAAACCCCGCGAAATTGGACGGTGTCATGAAAACTCTGACGAGGATTCGATCAAATATCAGCGGCCATGATCGATGCTTTTACAAAGGGAAAACAAATTTTTATAAGGGAGCATGGAAATTGAGTTTGAATACGCGTTTCTTTAGCTTAACTCTCGACGTTGAATATAATTATTCGTGTAGGCAAAGAAATATCGTCGACTGTTTTTTATCTTGAAGCTCCTGAACGAAAGATGTTGCAATCTTCTTAAATTTAATGGTTTGACTCTTGTCTGTTTCGTGATGCGTTTATAAATGGTTCGTTATCCGGTTTGTGTATCATTATAAGCATTGCGATAGATTTTAAGAAAGCTTTCCAAGTGTTTCGTCAAGTCGACAGGAATTATCATGCTTACTATTTTCGTGCGGGGGAGAAAAATATCCCCTGCGTTTGATACACATTAAGCCACTTTATAATGAACCACACTTTGTCATACATATTTCATTTTTGGTCCTAACTTCCAGTAATGCATTTTTAATTTATCTTTAAAATTGTGGAGCCCTTTGTCATTGCAGTTTCGGAACAAAAGATCGCGGTTTCTCTTTTTTTTGAGGGGTTACCTTTTCAATCCTTAAAATTACCGGTGAACTTTTGTGCAGAAAGTGTTGTGCATCTTGAACAGATGCCACGTTAGACCCTCTTCTGATTACAAAATGTCGCGACTGTAAGTCACTGTCAAAGGCTGAGTGATGGATTGAACCTTTGAACTCAATCTGTATAACTCCTACGCGGAGTGTTATAGTCGTCCAACTTCATAAATCCGTTCTATCAATTCACAGCCGTCAAATTAAAATTATCTTTCCGCAAATGTTTCGTCGTAAAGTTTTGATCAACAATTTTTGTATTCACAATTTTTCTTTCATTAAAATATTGTTTGATTAAAATATTTTTTTAATTTCAAAAGTTTTTTTTGATCTGATTATTGTTTGATTTGAAAAATCAAGATCAAATTTTTTAATTAAAGAAAAAACAGTGCAAGTGAATCATAAAATCAAGTTTAGTTAAAGAAAATCAAATTTAACAGCAGGCGCGCGCTTGAAACTACGATGTTGACAAAAATTATAATCCGACGAAATCGCATCAGTGTCGGAAGTTGCTACGAAGTCATGTAATTTCAATAGTCCGACTTTGAGTTGCCGAGAGCGTAATTGAATCTTGTCGGGAAATGCTAAAAACCTCTCTCTAACCCCTGAGATTCTGACCGTTCGCCCCCTGGCAATTGGCTTTCGCATTCTTTACAGATTCCTGAGCGATAATCATTTCGAGGGATGCGGCTAATCACGCGGTCCAAGCTTCTTTGTCCGTATCCTCTGGCGTTATATCTCAACCGCTTCGTTTCCTTTCACGATTGGTCCAGGTGCGCTCGGGAGGAAGTCGATTCACGACCTTATTTAACGCCTCCTCCGGCCACAACGATACTCGTATCAACTTTTTCCGCCTTGCCGGCGATTCTCAATCTGCGGATAATTATTTTTCGTCCGTTCAAATTCTACCGAATCGTTTATGTCAAGCGACATATATATATTGTTACGAGATATTTTTGTCACCGAGTAAGAAAAAAAAAGTGTTTCGTCTTTTTTTTCTTTTCCTTTTTTTTCATCTACCCTCCTTGGAGCTCGTAGAAACATATGCTGGCAATTCGTCTTTGTTACGAGGCGGTCGCGCGCCCGTACCCCCGACCTACCGCAACTCGAGCTGCTCGAATCGCCATGTCAGCCTTACGCGGCATCTGCCAAAAGAAAGCAAAAAATATAAGGTTCAAGTCCAGGGAAATTTCCACCGAGTTACTTTGCACGCGAACTTCATTTCTTAAAATTCAATTTCCTGGACGAAATTTCGTCTAAATATAATACCGGCTGAGGCGATTGCACGTCGTAATGATAAAAAGAGGAATTTGGTGTGGGTAAAATTTAAAATTCCCCAGAGCTAAGAAATTCTATTAAAAATTGTTTGGTGGATTGGCAATTGGCAATTTGGTGCGGCAATATTAATCCAAAAGTATTGTTGATGATTGATTCATCAGCGCCCATGGGAAGAGTTGCATTTTATATTTTGTCACCAATCGAGGGCAGATTACAATGTGTTGCCCCGCGAGCGCGAGATGATTTCACATTGAAATTCATCAGGAGATTTACTATTTGTTGGATACAAAATGTCAAACGCAGCGCTTGTAATTTGTCAAAATTTCCCTAGCCGTGCATTATATCGACGGTTAATGATACGCGGAAAAGTAATCACAATTTCTCTTCCCTAGTTTCCATCCCTATTAAATATGAAAAATGATTGTACCCAAAATGATATTAATATTCGTTGAAATTACACAATTTATAATTATTATTTTGCAATTTTCATTCAGCGTTAGTAATTTGTGTCCTCTTTTTTGTTTCAGGTAAGCTCTCTCGGCCCGACACTCTATGACTCTCTTCTCGTGACAGACGGCAATAAAATTAATTTTCTACATAATTATCCCGAGTGATCACGGGGATGAACACGGAATGGCATTTCGCCATTATGTTCGAGTCTTCCGGAGACTAAGATTAAGGAGTTAGTCCAAGTTAGGCCAAACGCGTACATGATCCAGTCTGGATGGAGTAAATGGAGTGAAGAGGCGCGGAATAGATAATACGATAATGTAATGTAGCCGTCGGGAAGAAGCATCTCTGCCGAATTTACGTAAAATCCGTCGTTGCAAAAGTGAAACAAAAATCTAGACCATCTTTCATGGGAGTGTGCAAGCTTTCTGGAATTTATGATCCCGATTCTTAATGCATGTGCATAATACAAAAATGAATCTCAAATTTGTTTTTGCCAAGGGTAAAAGGAAAACCGAGACAGTTTGAAAAGAAGAACGAGAAAGAGAAAGGAAAGGAAGAAAAAGAAAATTGCAGCAATAGAATTTTTGAGAATGAGATAGTAATTAATTGATTGCATCAAATAGTAACGAGACAGTCATTTCATTATGCATGATACTCGAGTGAAAATTCAAAGGCGTTCATCTGTAACAGAACTCGACGCCAAGATCGAAACAAGAGGGAGACGAGTCCTGGTTGATTTGCACAGGAGAGCTTTTCAATTTCGAAGGAAAATAAGGATACTGTTTGTAAGAGATCTGGATGGCTCGTATAATACGTCTGGAGGATGTGGCGCGTCATGTTATACTCGGTACAAGTGGGCGCATATTTTACCCGTTTTCGTTCCGGAACGTTCTCCCTCCGCGCGTACGCCGAAGGCAAATCGATACGTCCAAAAATTCGTTAGATTCCACTCACGTCGGCCGAATGGGAATTTGCTTCACGTGAAACGAGATTGGAATAAGGCTCACTCGCGTTTCTTTTTCCGCGGGTTAATCGCACACTCTTATCTCGGACCAATTTTTGTACTTTTCTCGCACAAGGCTCGGATTTTTCCCTTGGTCTTATTTTTTTTTCTTCTTCTTTTATACAACTTTGTAAAATCGCCTGGCTGTTTTTCTGAAATTGATTTCAAAGACAACTTTTTGGTATACCACAATTTCCGAACTCGATTCGTATTCTTTTATACTTCATCCCGAGAAAAGTCTTATTGATTTTTTTTATTTCTTTTTTTTTTTAAGAATAAGAGATAGGATTCCCGGTGAGATTTCTCGTTGTTGTTTTTTTTCGCAGCGAGCAATTTTTCTTTGAGTATTTCCAGGACAGTAACATTGCTTTCCTAACGACAATCCGGAATTAAATGTTAATGGAAGATAACGATCATTTTGAGTCTACACAGATATAACGTCGTCGTTTTAATACACAGCGCACGTGGCAAAAGCTGGGTATAAACTTGTAATGTCGCAGACGAACCTTTTAGTAGAAAATGACAAGACATTGTCTGTATCAGACAATGGCTGATTTTATAGCTGATTAAAGTGTAACGACTAGATCTTCATTTCCGTCTCGAAATTTATTGAAAGCTATAAAAGTACAACAAACAAATTAATAGTTGTCCCAAAGTGAGAATTAAAAGGAAATTAAACAATCCGCAGGGTGTAATGTCTGACACTTGGACGAAGAAAAAAAAGAACAAACAAATTAAAACTTTTTCTTTGTCTGGAAAATATGTTATATGTACAGCAAAAACTTGTGAGAATAAATTAAATGTGAATACGAAATTATCAACCGCGTTTGGAACGTGAACTCTTGTATCGAATCGTCATAGGTAAATTGCTGAGATCCGCCATGTGTAATGAACGTATGCGCACGCGATATGTTCGAATATTCTCGTTCATCAGAACGTGGATTAACGTTTTTGCCTAGCGGAGTTGTTTCGCTCCCTCCGTCTCGTAATTGTATAACATTTTGAACGAAAATACACCGTGAAAAAAATCGATAACATAGTGAATGTCCTAAGATGAGCACGACATTGTTCTCGACAATATTGCAATTTTCTGATCTGAAATTTTTTTTTTAAAATCCAATTTGCATCGTGGCGTGAATAAATTGAACATATTGTTTATTTTAATTCTATAATAATAAAAAATTAAAATTATGTTATATACATTCATATCATATAAGTCCCACTTAAGCTACATATACGGATCCATATATGCGCCACACATCTATCTTTATGCGTGAGAAGATATGAAATATTTCCATAGGTCTCGGAATAACTTATTGAGCATCACGACCTCTGTGCTCCGACCCCGGAGCTCACTAAAATCATTCCAAGTTCATATGAAAATTTCTCTTCCACGAATGCAGAGGTTGTAAATAAAGCCCAAATGGAGTCCGGCGGGAAGGGCGCTCGGGCGGATAGTATTGAATATCATTTTATCGTCGGATCATCCGTGGCGAAGTGGCGTTTTTATCTTCCATCTCTCTTGCGATGACTCTAATCGCGGCCATTGAGGGCTGCAGATACCATAAATTGCAGCGCCATCGAAGCCCGGCGCTGGCTCAGTCTTCTTTGTACTCCGCGTAAGATTTTATTCGCAGATTACCTGCGACGCGCAATCCGAACGGAAATTGCCTCCGTTTCCCCGCGTAAACGAGCTATTATCCGCCGAGAGCATGCACGCTGGCACTTTATATTTAAACCAACCGCTTTCTATTCAAAATTGTCCGAAGCGCCGCGCCCCGGCCTTATCGTCCTGAGTTGCGTGAGGACCCCGATATAGATATCCGCTGTCATCTCGACTCCCTTGCTCTAATTTTATTTGCACGCGGATGGAGCAGTTTTCAATTTGATTGGCCGACGCGCACAAGTTAGATTTATGCTCCACTTTTTGCAACCAACCCCGGGAATAATAAATCCCATTGCATCTTCTCGGTCGCTCCATCTGAGCACGCGAAAATTTCGTTCCAACGATTCCGAACGTCCGACCAAATAAAATTATATGCTCCAAAATTGGATGATTCCATTACTGGGATTTAAGCACGCGAGCAGAGAAAATCTGTGCATGGAAAATACATCAGAAGTTTTTCTTTTGCCAAAATCCGTTCTTCCGTGTGTATGTATAAAGGCTACAGACACACGAAATCGGAGACGGGATCAAAAATTGTTTCTGAATAGATCAGGCTAGAAGCCACGTTGACATCGGATAACATTGTTATTCCTGAGGTTATACCTTTGGCCCATCTATTGCCCGGAACAAATATCTTTTTTTTTCGTGTACCACTCTCTCTTCATCACCACCGTTTGAGTATTGATTCTGGGTTCCTTTTTTGACAGTCGATAAAATTGTTCACCCGCGGCACCAAGTCACTGCTTTACCGACTCAATTGAAACTGAATTACACAAATTATTGAATATAAAGTCAATTTCTTTTTGTTAAATTAGGTCAACCGTGATCGCAGGGTGGAACGGACATGTCAATCATCATTCGACGAGCGAAGGGCCGGTCGGGGAAAAGTCGACAAGACCGACCGAAGCCGCGTCAGCAGTTTGTTAACTGGCAGATGGGAGATTTCTTGACAGATGTTTTAGGGGTATCCGAAAAACCATATAACTACTTTAGCGAATATTCGAGACTTCGGACGGAGTAAACGACTTTCCAAGCCACAAGGGGTTAACTTCTTTCGTCGATCTTCTTTCCAACTTTTCAATTTTCACAAATCCCTCAATTTTGATGCCGCGGAATAAAACTTTCAGCGTGTAACGCGTCTCCCTGACAGTTCTCGGCTAACTTTTCGGAAATTAAAAATTAGCCGCCCGTTAGATGCGGGATTGATGCGCCAAGTTAGTAGGCCTGACTTTGACAGGCGTAACACCCAACAAATTGCCCGTAAAACACAACCCGCAAAATCTCCCGCACGAGTTCTTAACAGGATTCCGTGCTTTGCAAAACGCCGTAAATCACGCGGCGAATAATGCACCCGGAGCCCCGGCTCTGTCTAAGGACAACGCAATGATCCCTATCTTCAGACAGTGCTCTTCATTTTGCACTTCTAATGATGCTATTCGTATCGTGCAAATGTGTAGGATTCCGCTTGAGCCTTTCCCGAAATGAGGGTGCCCCGTCGTTGCACTACAATACAGCAATAAGAATTTTAATTAACACGATCCTGGTAGATGGACTTCATCTACCAATTTGACAAGGACAAACAACGTCATTCATCTTTTCCCTGGATTGACCAAATAGATGTTGATCGATTTATCGGGATTTTTTTTTTTTCGATTTTGTTCATCGTATGCGATACTCACGTTTTTCATGTCGGTTCAAGAAAACAGCTTGACATGAAAATTCATTATGTTTCTTCCGTCGTCAAGGAGCTCTCTCTCTCCCTCCTCCATTGATCGTATGTTTTTTGTTGACACTTGACAGCAATTTCAACTGCATGAGTATGCAGTTTGCGAGCTTGCATCAAAAACGGGAAAGTAATTCAGCGAGATCGACGAAAAAAGTTCGCCGTGTGTGCGCGCTGCTGGCGTGCACTTCAAGTTACAGTTATACTGTATAAACTGTGCGCGATGACATATGAATGATATGAATCAAAACTGTGTTTGGGTCTCGAACACGGTCGAGAAATATCACAAAGAGCTGACACGGGAAAAGATGAAGTAAAACATGCACGCGAGGGGGAACGTTCATAAATCATGTATGCGATTTTGATATTTGCAAAGAATGCATATATGCCACCGTGGAGCTCTCTCCTTTTCATCGACAAAATTTTTCATTCGATGAGCTTTTATTGAAAATGTTCATCAAACGGCTATTCGGATGGCTGTGAAAAAGATTAAAAAACCTTGATTCGCCCTCTCGTTAGGGTGTGTATTATTTCATCAAATGAAACAAAAAAAAATAATAAATAAAAATATGTACTAGTGAAATTTTGGTGAGTGTGTATTTCTTTTGTGCATGGATGAATGTTGGGATGTTGGATGGGATCGTTCTTGTCAAAGCAATAAACTTTTGACAAATTCTTAGAGTCCGATAATGGGTACCGATGTCGGAACCACGGACGAATAAGTAAACCAAGCAGTTGTATAATTTAGAGCAGAACCGAATGCACACGTGTACGCTCAATCGCTTTAAATACTACATTATAGCCTTCTTGGAGCACGTTGCTCCAAGTTGGAGGCATGCTAAATTATTATCGCGTTGTGTATACGTCGTGGTGCGCCAAGTTCAACGTGTCTGGCGCAATCCATTTTCGAGTTGCTATCCCAATCCCTGGAGGTGCATCCACGTTCGAAGACACGCGCGCGCCAACTTGAATTTGTCTCGAAGTTTAAGCCCAAGCCCCGGAAACTCCGCGCCAACTTGCCCAGGAGTTCGTGCTCGACGGAAATTTGCCAGTCGTTTGGGTGCTCGATATACCAGCCGAGCGTCAGGGACCACCTCTTAATCGTCGAACCGCTTTTGGAATGCTCGCTCCAGCCACATTCGTGCCGAAATTCCACTGGCGACAAATATTCCACGGTGCGTTAGAATGTCAGTTATTAGAATAACGTGGCAAGCATATTTATGATATCTCGATTTCCATCTTGTAATATCCTTTTAGATCGTTGCTCGAGGAGCAACAATCTGGATCCGGGCTGGAACGAAGCTCACAATTCGCGTCGGGGTGGTTTTATCAGCGCTGTAATGCGACTCTAGCTCGGACAGTTATATTGTACCACTTTGGCGAAGATTCATTTTACATTCAACTCGACTTAATTAAGCCTTGTACTTGTCTATTTGAAAAACAGAACAAATTTTCAAACAAGTTGTCCTCACGGCGACGCTGAAACGTCGCGAGATTTTATCAGGTATTAAATGTCACCGGAGTTATCTTGCCGCTACTCCAATAGAAATGACTTAAATTTGTTTTGCGAATCTTGATAACTCAATTTAAAACCTCTCCACCCACTCGGAAATTGAGAAAGTTCTCTGGTATCATTGACTGATCGTGATTTTTGTTCTGCTAAACTATGCTCAAGGTTTTAAGTATATTTCCTTATATAATATAATCCGGCTGGATGAAAAAGTATGCGAAAGATATTAAAATTCATCTTGCACATTTAACAGTGATCCATAAAAAGGAGTTTCTGATTTAATGAGTTATCCCCGCAGTGGCGCAGCCGTACACCCAGCATCATTTTGTACTTATTACAATTGCCTCTTTCCTTTTCCTTTTTAATGGGAAACCCTGCAAGCTTCCCTTGTGAAATCCTACTCCAATTTGCAGTGGCAATATATGTTCGTAACGGATCCTGAACAAAATATACCTTAATTCAAACTTATGTCTCGCAGCCGCGTTACCACCAAGTTTTATTCCACCGGAGTTATTTACGAGCCATGAATAGTCTTCATAATAAATGTTAATCCTCCATTTATTATTTTCGTTTGTTCCATTTTCCGTTCGCGCAACTCGGAAAATGTCTACGCAATGTTGATTTGTTTTGTTTATTTTGCAAAATTACATACAATGTAACATTTCATGTTAAGCGGAAAGACACATTGCGGTACCCAAGGTTATTTTGGTCTCAATCAATACCTCATTTCGAAGACTCATTAAAATTTGAAATCGACACATCTGGACGAATGGCGAAATAAATATAAAAATCAAGAGCTACTTGATTTCATTGGGAGGGCGACGCGAACTAAAGCTAAAACGCGTCTTGAGGACCGAAATGAATCGCGTAAATCGCAGTATAACAAAGGCGTTAAAAATGAGAATTCGAGTCTTTGTGCGGCGGGGTCTCGACAATAAATTCGCGTCTGGCTCACGTGCTCGTTAATTTCGGATCGATCCGATTCATTGCAAGTCTCAGCGCGCGATATCGACGAAAGCTAATATCGATGAAAGGAAATTACGAAAGTAATATCGCGCGAGCGACCAAACGTACTTGGCCACCGCCGCTGCCTTTCAGAGAAAGGTCGCGACTGCGTCTCCGTCCACAGGGGAATGATAACGGGGGTAAAATGGCGCGAGAGTAATCGGTCAAATGGATTGATGGAAACGTAGACAAACTCGATGAGTCTTTTTGGACGCACGGCTGCAGAATCAATTTTTCAACGGGGGATTGAGTCGTAACGATGAAAATGAACTTAACATTTTTCGTCAGACCAGATTCTCTCTCTCCGCTGAAATGATACACTTTATAAGTTTCTTATTTATCCCAGCAGACTCCAATCAAGCGAGGTTCAAGTTTTTTTTGCACCTCTCGTTTCTCTGACGGATACGATGTTTTTACGCGGTATGGATTTCCTTTAAATCGGCTCCATTATTTTTCATCCCTCGGCGGATACTTTTGCTAAGTTTTTGGAGGAGCTAAGTGCCGATCCAGCGCGGTGTTTCTTCGCCACTTTCTGCATTGATAAAGGTCCAAATTGGACAAGTATAAACATATTTTCCGAAGACCATAACTTTTGCCCGGACAATTTATGGCGGCCATCCGAACTTCGCGGAGTTAAGAAACTATGTTTTTGGTGCGCGCCTCGGGTGGAAGGATTAATGCACCGTCGTCTTATCTCGCGCGCGGGCTTCAGCGAAAAATTGTCCGCATATAATGAGCCATTTGTTCCGCGGCTTGATTTACTTTCGATAGCGGGAACGGCTCGTTCTTATGTACGCACACTCGGAAACGGGTTTTTCATTTTTCATAATGTTGAAAAATGGTAAACCAACTGAAAACATGATAAATCACAAAAGAGGCGGAAATGAAATTCGAACTGAAAAACAGAAAGTTCTAATTTTCTGCGTGGGACGAATGTTTTTGTTTTTTACAAAAAAAAAAAAAAAAAAGAAAAAAAACTGCATGGAATCGACATTGGTCGTTTTCATTAGTCGTGGGCTGATCGCGGGCGGGTCTCATTAATCATTAGCTCGGGCGAAAAGTGTATTCGAGCGGACGTGCTGATATCGGTCTCGCGGTGCGAAACACGAACGAAACTCCTCCTCACGTCAGGTGAATTTATGGCGCTCGCGACTCTTATGATTTTCGCGTTGCTAACTGACGCGCGTGAAATATCACGGGGAGTTTGATGACTCCGCCTGCCGAGCGCGTCGTCGTGCGAAATTTCATGTTTTTCGGCACGACGCTTTATGGCCAAGGTATTAACAGCATGTGTCATATTTGTGTCTCCATTAACGCCAGATGTATCCCTTCAAAATATAACTCATATTTGTTAAACACATTACTTATCATCCCAGAGAGATTCGATGATAAATTTCAAACGAAATTTAAGGTCCCGGTTATTCTCTCGAGTAACGAGAAAGTCTAGGTGATTTAATTTTGAACCCTGTCTTTTGTTTTTCATCATTTCTGTCTTATCATTTTGATATGGTGTTAAATAAAAAAAGGAAAGAGAAAAAAAAAGAGAATTCAAACGAGTTTAACTTTTTCACACATAAAATTGTTGAATCGTTTTGACATACGAGCCATCTTCGGTATTTTCTATAGCGCAAAGATATGTTGCTATTCACATGCAAATCTGAAATATAAATGATGACGCGAATATACCAGGATGGGAATTTTTACCCGACATAAGACATACCGGTAAATGAAAAACACTGGCTATAGTGTATATCTTACCCAAATGCAGAAAAGATGAATCTGTACAGCAACGATGCTTTTGTATAGATGGGCGTTACGTCACACGATCCTACAAAAGAAAGTGCATCTCATCGAATAAAAGAAATTACCCGTATCGACTATTTTCCAAACAAATTTCATCTCTTCAATGAATGCAAATTCCAGACAAATTTATCTAACTGTTTTTTTCCCCATTTTTTGCGGCGAGAATCTTTTATTGACATATTGAAAGTTTAATGTCATTTCTATTTCTGTTCCGCGTTGAAACGAGACCATATCCGCGTGCCGAGGCGCCGTAAAATATATAATTTAATAAGTCGAAACCGCTTGTCCGTGAGGACGGCCCGTCATTTGCTGATAATTAATAAGTGTCGAAATTGTCGGTGCTGGAAAGTATACGTCGCTCCGACGAGCTATGATGCGAATTTCCGGAATCGCTGTCGACAAGTATATTTTTCGAGAGAAAAAGAGTGCGCGCGGGAG
The DNA here is from genome assembly GCA_030522925.1 of Trissolcus japonicus. NCBI lineage: Eukaryota > Metazoa > Arthropoda > Insecta > Hymenoptera > Scelionidae > Trissolcus > Trissolcus japonicus. The sequence goes on along the minus strand of JAPYZS010000325.1, from coordinate 69,020 downwards.
GCATCGACCTCCGCGTCGCCAGGATCGATATCTTCGACCTCTTTTTCCCTTTGAGCGAGCGCTCGCCTTGCTCGGACCCGGTCGATCCGTGAAACGAGATGTACCCGAGGGATTCACAATTTTTGCCTAAACCGTGAAAATTGTTTATTCTCTCCAACCGACTGACGTGAACGAGCCTGTGGGAAATGCTCGGCGATGACGTAAAATATCGTCCATTTTTCTCCTCTCCCCTCCAAAACAAAAAGGCGAATTTATGATTTGTATATCAAGGATGAATTTCCCGAATTGACATCTCAATTTTATCCTACATGAAAAACGTGGGTGAAAAATATGTAAGACGGGGAGGTAATTTTTCGAAATTTTTTATTGTTTGAAAATTGTTAGGAGTGATACAGAATATTGTTGGTTTTCTTCGCAAGTAAATATTACACCCAGTTGAGAGGCTAAGGTTTCAATTGCGACAGCGGTAATTAGAACAGCATTTCAACATTTGCATTAGCGTGTCATTACAAAGCTTATCGTGATGGACGAGTCATTTTGTTGACAAGACAAACTGTTTAATCAACCTTAAACTATTTTATTCGTAAATAGTCGGAATTCCTCTGCAACCTACAAACGACTTTGCATATACGTCGAAACAATGAAATACTTCAATTGAATCACTGCAGGTTCTCACACTACTGTGTTGTATTTATTTATAAAGAAAAAAAAGTTAACTAAAAACTTCAGAAAAAAATCAGAAACGATACAAGAAAATTCTCAAACATTTTAAAATTTTTATTGAAAAGTTTATTATAAGTGTACATCAATTCAGTAAAAAATATTTGAACCAATTTTTTTGCCGTGTGCGCAAAACAATTATTCAATTTCGTCCGTCAACATCAGGATGGTATAGCGGTGAAAAAAAAAACAAAAACTAAGATAGCAAGTGGAAAAAAAATTAACGAAACGGAGGAAAAAAATAACAGATAATATCCTCAGGTTAAACGAAACCTTGGATGTATTTTTATTCCATGGGTGAAACAGTAGCTACGAATAGTTGCAGGTATACGGAATTAAATTCAACAGAAAGCAACCGGAATGGTGGAAAAAGGATCAAATAAAGCAACGAAAAAAAGGGTACGGATTAAAATGAAAAATAACGAAAATAGAAAAGCAGAATGGCACCGGGCGCAAAAACAAGCATACAACAAAAGGAAAAAAAAATAGTGAAAACAACGTGTCCGTGTTGCTGAAAGAGCCTAGCAAATAAAAGCATAATTATGAGCAAATCCTGACAGCGTGGACTAATGAGAAAAATAAAGCTTTTACGAATGGAAAAAAAAACGGGGGAGATAAATAAAAATCGACGAACAAAAAATAAAGCAAACACAATGATGATCTGACGTGAGAGACTTTTGCGAAAAATTAAAACGAATGACAGGCGCCTTCCTCAGCTTGTCGACGTAGCTGGTGTTTTCGTTTTTCGCGGCCTTCATCCTTTTGCAGCTTTCCATCCGAACGCCGCGGCGCAATTTCGCCGAAAATCCCCTGGTTTATTTTGAGCAAGCAAGCGGCGCGTGAAACGTAACTATAGTCGCCTGCACAATCCATGTAAGACGAGTCAACTGCATAATGTCAACTGTACGCTCGAAAAAAAAGTATTAAAAAAAATTAACGGAGAAGCCAGCAATGTGACGTTTGTAATTAGACTTTTTGTCGACTCCGTATATAATTGCTGAGTGAATTCGAACCGAAGTAAAACTTTATTCAACCAGGTTTTTTTTCTTCTCCTGAGATGATTATCTTTAAACTAATTCGTCCCGTCTTTAAATTTCTCGGAAAATAATTCATTGGAACCGAATCCCAAGGAGGAAAATGTAAAAAGTATATATTACCTTGAATGTTCTTTCTTATATACTTTCCTCATTTTCAGTGGCAAGGAAAATAATTTGAAAAAAAAAAAAATCTTGAAAACGAAAGGAAAACGTTTTCTCACGACCATCGAAACCCGTCTTTCATTCGAACAACGGCGCTTTCGCGACAAATGTTTTCCTAATGGCTTTCGGGGGTAGTTGAAAGCGTCGGTGGACGTTTTATGATCGAGAGTTTGAGGCAACGGCGATTGTGTTTATGTTGATTCGTGAGGCGAAAAGAAAGTATGTTGGCGCATGGGAAATCAATGAGCCACGAAATCGAGCGGATTAAATTGCCTTAATAAGTTTTTCCGTCCGCAATTTATCGTTCCGATTTCGTTCGTAAATCGCGCTGCAAAGGAGCAGCAGAGGAAGAGAGAAAAAAAAGACGATCTCCGACCGGTATTTTTTTTTCGAACGCCAGACGAGAAACTAATAAGGAATTCGGACCATTAATCACCCGTTGCTCAAAGTGTACAGTAATTAGTTTTCGTCGAGCTATTAATTGTGCTCTAATGCCATTCGAACTCTGCGTATGCTTCAGTTCAACGCCTCAGAGTTGTTTTGTTCCCGCATCCTCTCACGACTCTCGAGGTAGTCAAAAATCATCCATCTTACAAAAGTGTGTCATTTTTTAAATTTCTTCTTGTTTATTATTATTTTTTTTTAATTACAAAAACATTTAGAGGCAGTTAATTGTGACACTCGAATAAATTTGCTATTTCATAAAAAATAAAATTGTTTCACATGAAGATGAAACTGAAAAAGTTTGAAATGATTGCAAAACTAAAAAAATATTGTATTGGATGATTGTGTGAACTCAATTTTAGTAGTGTCAAACATCACCCTACGTGTCACAATTACTCCAACTGCCCCTAGATTCACGTGTCTTGAAATGAAATAAATTTCACTCAAGAAAATTTATTGAACAAAGTCCGTTCGTCTTAAAAGGAGATAAATCTTAATACCGACAATTAAAACGAGAGAAGAAATCGATGGGCAAAGTTTGTGTACATTAAGCCCTATCTCCGTTTCGCACATATCAAGCCATTGTTGCCCCTCGCTTAAGCACCCATCTCATTTGCGTAATGCCTTGCCTGTTTTTACGCAAAGTTGTGTTTTGACCCAAGAAAATGCTTCTTCCAAGAAGTGTTCCCCGCGATTCCCGCTTCTCTTCCAGCTTTTTTTTCACTCGTCTGATGCTCTCTCGTGTATCACGCACCGCACAAATTTTACATTTCCGAAAAGTGCGAAAAATTATGTGCATCCAAAATGAGCGGCGACTCTTGCGAATGATTGATGACAGCTCAGACTTTAGTGGAAGCTGAAAAATTGTCGCGATGAAAATTAAAAAATGAACCCCCCTCCCGACTCCCGTGATAACGACTTTCTCAAAGTTACGCGAATCCGAGAAACGATGAATTTTAATTGCAAACTCTCATCGCGCGCTACGATGATTGCAATAACGGTTTGATAAATTATCGAATGAATCTTTTTTGTTTCTCATTCCCTTTGACCGATGGAGGAGCAAATGTTGATTCTTTTTTTTCTTCTTTGTTTTGTATTTGATAACTCACTAATTAAGAATACTCTTCTTTTGTTTCAGGTAAGAACGACTTCGGCGAAGGATAAACAATTTTTTAATTAAACTTCGCGAGCAATGAACTAAGTCGAGGAAATATTAAAAGATAAAAAGGTACAACAAAAAGTGTCCGACTGTTGAACAAAGTTAAACTTCTACTTTTTGAAGAATCTCAAAGGTAATGCTTTAAGATTATGTCGACATGTTTACTACAATTTACTAACGAACCTTTTTTTATATATGAATTTTTTATTTTAATTCAAGACACAAAATTCTTAATGCAACCGAGATTTTTTCAACATTTACGTCCCGACTTTCATATTGATTAAATTAAATGTTGCATAAAAGTGCTGCTCATTAATTTTCAACGTTAAATTAACGTTGCATTCAATTTTTCGTACTTTTAATCGCGCAGTCATAATTACAAAATGAAAATTCGTCGAGACTAATAAGTTACGGTTTAAAAATTTCGCTCGGGCTGTGCTTATTAGCAGCTAAAAACCTAGGTAACCAAGCTGATAAATGAAACCGCAGCGAGGCAACAACAGAAGCCGTCTTCTCATTAACGAAATTTCCATTTTGCAACGCGCCACGCTATCCCACATCTAATGGCCGAATAAAAGAGTTCTTACAAACTGCAACATCAAAGATTGTTATCGTCGAATTGTAGATTTGTTTTTAAGCGAAAGACGATGAACAGAATGTTATACTTTTGTTCTCTTTCTTTGTACATACAACCTCGCGTATCGCTCAACTTCTGCTACCTTGCACCAAATGAAAACTGTGAATTATAATCAGGCCTAAAATTCCAACTCACTTTTAACTTTTGCGCTCGCAAAAAAATTGTCAACGCGTTTTGATAAAACGAGACAATTTTTTTGTATACCACTTTCGTGTCAAATTTAATGAGAAAATTTGTTTTTTTTTTCGACGAAAAAAAATCTCATTTCATTTGGAATTTGAAAGAGGCAGAGACTTGCTAATGCGATGATTTCGTGCCGGACGAAATAGCAATAAATTTTATAAATAAGAATTAACGATAACGGGTGTGTGCGTATCGATTCGCGGGTGCGGGCTAGGCATTTACCCACTTTGCAAATTCAACCCAGATTCGCATTGTCCGAAAGGAGGTCGACATGCATTATGAACGCAGGGCGTAGAATATTCCCCAGGGGTGGAAAAAGTCTCTTCTTCTTGAAGCAATCCGCAAAGCATTAGAAAAATAGTGAAATATCTTTCTCAAGAAAAGTTTTCGTGCTCACATCACATCCCGTTGGAAACCTTTCGCTCGGTCGTCATACATGCTTTTCATTCTGACCAAATATCGATATCTCAAAATCACATCGAAAATCGTACAACGTTTACTTTGGGACGAACTCGAACGAAAATAAAACTAAATTAAAATAACAAAATCAAATTTTTATTACGGAAAATAAATGTTGCCTCAGATATGGTAAACAAAAATCACGTCCAAGAAGAAAATAAAGATCAAGATTGCGGGAAACAAGATAAGACAGGGGAAAAGTACCAAAAAAAGAAAAAGAGGGTGAAATGGTTGTGCGATGGTTTATATTTAATTATGACGAGAAATTCGGCAGCCGAACATTCAGCAGCCCGTGATTATTCCCGTCGAACACATTTGGACGCCTATCCACGTCTCGATCCGGAAAATGCAATTAAACGCTGCCGTATTGCAGGAAGACTTGTATTCGATTGTGAGACATTCGTGCGCGCGATTAACCGTAGGTTTTATTTCGATTTTATCAGGCAGCGGTGGTACGATCGCGCAGCACCTTTTCGAGTGCGAACTTTTCGAGTGGCAGAATGAAGAGAAATGTGAGCAACACGCGAAAGACGACTTTTGCTTTTTTGGCCCAACGCTAGACTAATATTGTTTCCGGTTACCACGCCACTCGTGGACCATTTTAATTTTCTACCTGAATTCATTGATACGACAAATACCATCAAATCTTTTTTTTTTCACAAACCAATTTTTTCAATTTTTGTTACAATAAAAATTTAAATCAATTACAGTTAGAGGAAGTTTAAAATTCAGCTATTTGTTTTCGAAATAAAAGTCAAAACCTGAAGAAGCAAGTTTGTCCGTCACCATCAGTCGGTAATGTAGACATTTTTTGCCAGGATCACCTTAATTTTATTATAAATGTTTTATTGTTATATAAATATTTATAAATATTTATAAATATTTATAAATATTTATATAAATATTTATATAAATATTTTCGTAAACAATGAAAATTTCGGAACCAGTTTCCAAAGACCAAAGCCGCACCATCTCCTTGAAACTTTTACGATTTAGCAGCTGAATCGGTACCAGTGTATCTAACAAGTTAAAAGACTTCGTCTTTGGGATTAAACTCTGAGCCTTTTCTCTATGGCCTTTCAGAAAGATTTTCTTTCTCTTTTCTTATTTCCCTTTTGTCTCTCTTTTCAATTCAACCGTTGATTCTCTTTGAGCCCTGTACATGGTCAAGCTTTCCATGTCTCTGGACATGAGTTTCATGTAGATGATAATTTACCGTCCATTTATTTTCAACGAATTGCAAGCTTTCACACGCGCCTTTTTACTGAAGACGTATACTTCTGCAAATAGTATCGTTAAGCTTTGAACGTTCCTTTTTCGAACGCCAGCAACAGAAATTAAATCTAAAGAAAAGCAGAGCGTATATATTTTTCAGAGAATTTTTATAGTTGAACTTTTTCATTTATTTTTTTTTACCAAGTCACGTGCAATCAATGTACAATTTAATTTTGAATCGTGAATTAACTTTTAGCGCAATTTTGTTTTTGCTTCGTTTTTTCTAGCTCGCGGATGATCTCTTTTTGTTCGCTCTTGATTAGGTTTCGTTGTTAGTGTACGTCAATTTGGCGTGTAGTGAAAAAACGAGAAATTTTTTTTAATTCCATTTATCAACAGTCATCAGTTGAAATTCTGAATCGTTGCTGTGTAGCGAGATCTGCATGTACATTTTTTTTAACAAAAATTGTTTTTTTTTTTACGTACGTCAAGATACATACCCGAAACGACAGCCGTAGTGACACAAAAGGCTTGAATCATGATGCATCGAATATTCGTATTCAAACATTTTTATTGAAACGAAAAAAATTCGTTTGACTTGTAAAAAAATTTCATTAGTTAGGAAAAAAAAATTTTAAACTACCTACTTTTTATTGCATAAATTGTGTTTGAACAAAATCACAAAAATAAAATTATTTGCATAAATTTGTATCGCATATCGTATAAATTTTAATATGAAAATCAACGGGTAACTTAATGAAGATTTTTATTAATTAATCGAGTCCAGATCTCAAGTCTCGGTGTACACATCAATATATAAGGCAAAATGCTAGAACCGACAGGATCGGACTTTTTAAACTTAATTCCCGTGTTCGGCACTTTTCGTCACAAAAAATGTTCAGTGAATCTTCGAACTTGACTTTTTTGTCCGATCCTTTTTTTCACTTGGCGCTCCTACTTTCTTCCATCCTTTTTTTCGTACATCTTCGCAGCTATTCATATTTTCTCTTACACCTTTAAAGTTATTCAATTACCAATAATTGGACGAATGACGTAATGCAAAATACTGTCGATGATAAAAACAATAAAATCTCGTCGATGAAAAGCATTTTTGAGAGTTGTAATTTTTCCCACTTTGCAATTAGTAATTAAGTAATGTTAAATGAAAACAACTGATAAAAAGCGTAACGGCAGCGATGGAAAACTGATGTATAAAATTGTTTGCGGTGCAGGTGCTGAACTTTATTTTTTGCTTCTTCTAAATTTGCATCCCGTCAACAAACAATGTCGAGGCAAATATTGAATTTTAAAAAGTGAGTGCCACGTCATGCTCTCAGGTTGCACAAACTGCGAAAAATTGAGATGGTACGTATGATAAGTGAGTGTACGAAAAGAGCAGGGCGATCGATACGCGTTTTACGTTTGGGAAAGCGACCAATCCGGGATGATCATCACGTCGGACGAGAAGCCGGGGCTCAAGTCACAAGCCACTCATATCGACAAGCCGAACTGACTTTCACAAGCTCTGTGCTTGTTCCAAAATTTCAACTCCATATTCCGTGGTGCATATCAAGATGTAATGTTGGCTAGGAAGAGTGAGAGTCGTTGATACAATCGCTAACGTCGACTCGACGTTTTTTTGCAAAACACATTATTTAAAGTTATTTCTTAATTTTTGTTCGTCTTAAGTTTTCTTACAAAATTTAGTAACAAAAAAAAACTGAAAAATTCCATTTTTTTCCGATAATGTGAATGATTTTTATGATATGACAATGGCTATTGCTTCGAGATTAAAAATGAAAAAATATAGTCTCTTTTGTGAAAATGGATAATTTACGATTCGCAAAACACCGGGCAATTTCCAATTTGAAGGTTTGTTTAGCTCCCATATAGTAAAATTTGTTATTCCGAAATTTTACGACTCGAATTAGCATTTTATAGTGTGGAGTGGCAATTTTGCTATGCAAATCGGCGGATCTACATTTTACTACAAAAGCAATAAATGTTTAAATTATAATTGAAAAACTTTTCCCTTTTAGTTATTTTACAACAATTAAAATTTGTTTACACTATCATAAACTCTCACATTTGCATGGTTTTAATCTGCAATTACGAGAATTAAAATACACATTTTTTTAACATTCAAACTGCATATCTTATAACATTCAGAAAATCCCTCGTGAGAAACGAGTCTCCGGATTAACACAAAACCTGCTCTCGTGTTATCAGCAATAAATTTCATAATCTTAATTAACTCTGCAAACAGCACACGATCGGATATATCATCGGCGCGCGACATTATTTGAGAGCACGCATTGCCGCGGTAACGATTGGACTCGCACTTCGCGACAATCTCGAATCGTAAGATCTTTTAAACGAAGACCAGCGCTGCCGTTGCGTTTTGAGACGTCACGACTGACTTGCTTTACGTTTACCTAGATTGTGGGTCGTAATTAGCGAGCGTGTCACGCCTCCTTAATTGCAACTGACGATCTTATCGTACGAAACGAGGGACACTAACTAAATTTATTATGTCTGGCCAGTCGAATGAATTTGCAATACTATTTATCCGCAGCTAATAATTCCATGAAAGAGGTCGCTCAGTTTTTTATGATCAATAAAAAAAAATGCCATAAAAAATAAGAAAGTACCAAAAAATAATGAAATGCGAGAATAAAATTATACCTGGCTGATTTTTATTTTAGTCGAAGTTTTTCTCTAGTTTTGAATGAAAAACTTTTAATGGAGAAATTAATCTGATGGCCGCAAAATAAATCATGTTTCGGTTATATATTTATAATAAAATTAAAAGGAACTTCTTGTTTTAAACTATATGAACTATATGAACTAAGAACATTTATTAACTGATATTCTTACTTAAAAAATTCGCGTATATTAGTAGATTAGTTAAACTTCACGTGATGGGAACAGGACTTTATTTCAAACTAGGAATAACGATCTCAACCCAAGCAGTTTAATTTTGGGTCAATTGCTCTACTCGAAAAGTTGTGCGATTCGGATTAGATTCTTGAGACTTCACAAGTGATACAGCTCTGCATTACGTCAGACCCGAGTGACGCTCACTGTTGCTCCACACATTCGGGACTAAATCAACCTTCAATTTTAGTGAATGTCTTTCAATAAATTAAATCTCACGTTGCAACGTTATAACAACCTTGACAAGCAAATTTTAATTAAAATTCAGAATTTTAGTGCAACTTCCGTCATTCTCTCATTCTGTCATTATAAACCAACTCCCGCTAAGATTCAGTCACAATTAATTACCCAAAACTTTCATCATGAAATGTACAAGTATATTCTAGGATAATAAAATTTCTCGATTATATTAGGGTTGTGAAGCTTATTCATTTTAAGCAAAGTTTTCGTGAACCGGTGTCTGAGAGTTTATAATTATGATTAGTTTGCAAAAGTTGTGTTTTGAAATTATATATTATATCTGGACCATAAAATATGTAAGAATCAATACAAATGCATTCGGCAAGGAACAGAATGGTGTGCATTCGGTTGGCAGTTCCAACTCGTGTTCAATGATATTGTAATAATTCTATTATGTATCGATGAGCAGAGTGGAATTTAAATTAGATCATACATCGTAAAATAAAGTCGTGCATAAAATTGGTATTCCAGACGAAAGTTATCGTATTATAACAGCCATTATCCCTTTTCGAAGTTCCTTCGAAATGTATACATGTCACCCCGGTCGCGAAGTTACTTCAACTTCGCTCAGTCACGTTTACCATATCTCAAAAAATAGACACTGCACAAATTTCCATTAATATTTAACGGGTGATTTCGATTTTTACATTCCAAATTTCATATTCAATTATTCTGACGAGAATCGACTCATCCTTCAGCTCGAGCTCTCCGCATTGAGAGATACAATTCCGCGTCGGAAGATGAATTCAATTCCCTTTCTGCTGAATTGTTGAAAGTGTAACATCGATAATATACGTTTATTAAACTTGCAATCAAAATGAATGGATTTCATCCGAGCCGTCTCGCAGATACAATTCCAGCGTTATTGAGTTTACTTCACCATTAAGCAAGAAAGAAAATTAACAATTTAACGTTATGAAAAAAGAAAAAAAAAAACAAAATCTCAATCTTGCCTTATCTTAATTATAGTTAAGATAACTAAGAGTCGATATAAAATCCTCTCTCTCGATAATTCCATTTTAGTAAGTAGAATATTTTTGAAAGCTATAAAAAATTATGATCAAACTTACGAAAGTTCGAAGATTCGTATAAATGCTGTGAAAAATTGCTGCAACACTTGCAGAAGAAGTTCAATTCTCAGGGGTATGATACTGATTTTATGACGATCCGCGCACCGGCTCGTATGACATTCACTCGTTGGAATTTGGGTTAGATTGAAGTGGCGGAACAGTTTGAAATTTATGTTTCCCGCGAATGTTTACAGCGCTCGGGCTATCTCGCGTGTTTGTGTCTCTTCGGATAATGAAAAATTACTAATGGAAAAAGAATATCAGACTGAATGATTGATTCTCGTTTTATAGCCAATCAACAAGAGAGAACGACGAACAAAATTTTCAATGGAATGTTCCAGTCGTAGGAAAACTTTTCAATGTTGTATCAAAAGATATAATATCTTCGTATATAACCAAATCTTTGTAATATGCAAAACAAAATGAAACTACAAGTAAAAAACTACTGTACAATGTAAAAAAAAAAATACCTTTATATAATGGAGCTGCATAATACATGTTCTGTGCAATCGATTATTGAAATTGCAAATGAGCATTGCACTCGTTATTTTGCCCATTATAGCATGACCGTGTTATTGTTGTCAATGCTCAACATGACAGCGTAGGTCCATTCAGTCGCCTCCTGTCGACGTTTATTAATTGAATTTAATGCGCCGGTACTCTCTCTCTCTCTTCTCGTAACAGATGAAATCCATTGTCATGCCATTCGGTATTGCCAATAAATTAGAAATTCGTCATAAATTCAAACGAAGGTAAAAAGGCAATATCAATGAAGAATATAAATTGTTGAATTCAAGTCGCAATCACAAAATAATATAGCTATCAATATTTGCAATAAAACAATTTTCATTCTCTGGAAAAAAAACGTTCAATTATTTCAGTAATCTAATATTTTTATATTTTCTGTGAAACTTTCTGCTGTTAAACGTTTTTTTATTTTTCTTGTATCTTTTTCAATGTTAGTCGCTAATGAAAACCAGACATAAATGTATGTTATTTATTATTTTATTTGCTAATTATGTTCCATGTTCCAAAATTTTTATTTTTGTTATTATCTTTTAACCTTTTTGCTAATAAAGACTTGATATTAATTCATGTTTATTTTTGTTTGTTACTCATGGGCAACGAAAGCCACGGGGATAAACTAGATCAAACAATTTTCCGATTCCCTGCCGTGAAGACGCTTTTTAAAAATTAAATATAACACAAATGGAACGCGCACGGGCTTGATAATAATTTATGAGCCGAGTTTCACGGGAAACGCTCGCAGTATTGAAATTTTCATATCGTATGATTAAATCGGATCACGCCCTGGCTATCGGCTGATTCGTTTCAGGATTCACATATGAAATATGCACGCCAGGGATTTTTCGACGATACAGTTCAATTTTTGTGCTCTGACATTCTCATAAATATCCGGTTAGTGCCGATTATCGTTAACAAAATCGGTCAGCTCGGTGACTCTACTTTGGCCAAAACCATTTTCGTTCAACGTTTTTTTAGCTTAAACAAATTTTTTTTTGTCTCAACAAAATAGCTATTGGAAGCATCAATTTTTTAAATGCCATTTTTTTCCTCTCAACATTTATTATCTTTTCATTTGACTCAAAATTGACGGAAAATGTTTTTTTTTCCTCTCTGCATTTGCAGAACTGCATCACGCCGTTTCGTGCAAGTAATTCTCGCGTGTAATTCACGTTATGCAAATTTCGTGTATTAATGCAAAATGTCGCGATGACGTTTCGTTCGCGAATTTCAGATAAACGAGCAGGCGTATGCGTGGAATGCAAATTTATGGGATCGAAATTTGTAAGGTTCATAAGCCTTCGCGCGAATCGCAACGTGTAATGGCACGAAATCGATTTTATTGGCTCGTATTCGTGTTGCAATTAGTTGCAAAATGACGTTTGAAATTTATTATTGATGTTCTCCATTATTAATCTATATTAATGGTCGTTTGCAAGTCCGGCCTCGAGATCAGTCAATTTTAATCAGACAATTTTGGCCTGCAAATTGTATGCAATTAAACAAAAGTGTAATCTACAATAATAAGCGCTCGAAACGCTGATGAGCGAAAAAAAAAGTTACGACTGTTTTTTTATCACATTTTGTTGCTTACACGAAGAGAGGGAGGAAAAAAAAGCAACGCGACGATATTGAATTATTTCTGCTCTATAAACCAGTCGGGTACTGCGAAACACAATCACCATTTGCCCTTAGGACTGGCCAATTTTTTGCAGCGTTTCTTTTTCCGGGTTAAAATATGACCGAACGCTAATTTCCTCTGCTTTAGTGGACGCTTGTGCAGGCGTTGCCGCAACCCCACATACGCTGTTATTAATTCCCCTGCACTTGCTCTCCCACTTTATCTTGGAATCGATTCGAACGCACGCTTTTTCCAATGACAGATCGTTTATTGAATCGGCCGAAAACAAACTGCCCACCGTGGAACTATCGATTTTGTTCGAAAAATTCATCTCAGCTTAATTTCAATTTGAAACAAGAAAAACATCCTATTAAATTTACCAGATCGTTATTTAACACTAGGTTTAAATTTCAAAGATACATAATTCTTTTTTTTTTTTTTTTTTTTTTTTTTTTGTAAAAATGGAATACGAGTCTAATGGAACTTTGTTTCAACAGTGCCACAATCAGTGCCGACGTTATGCGAGCTGGCAGCGAGATGCGTCGCGTCGCACATACCGTTCGAGCTGGTGGAGCACGTTTACCCACCCGTGCCGGAACAACTCCAACTGCGAATAGCCTTTTGGAGCTTCCCCGACAACGAAGAGGATATCCGACTCTATTCCTGCCTGGCAAATGGCAGTGCGGAGGAATTCCAGCGCGGCGAGAACCTCTTCCGCTCGAAAAGTGTCAAGGATCCTCTGCAGATTGGTAAGTGTCTTGTCAGCTCAAGAGCTTCTTGGCGGACCAAAAATCATCCAGTTTCTCCTTGTAAAAATTTAGTTCTCAAGAAGTTGAGATAAAAAAAAAGAGAGAAAAAAAGTGTATTTTTATTCAAATTAAGAAATTTTAATTTTTTAATGCTTATTTTATAATTTAATAAAAATATATTTTTACAAAAATAATTTTTTCTGTAGGGTTCCATTTGAGTGCCAGCGTGAACGCCACGCCAGCACCCGGACATGTACTGCCTGGCTCGAGTGCCTCGAGGGCCCAGTTCAACGTAGCTGTAACTTTTGACCGGCGGCGTATCACGTCCTGCAATTGTACTTGTTCTTCGACAGCGTATTGGTGCTCACACGTCGTGGCAGTGTGTCTTCACAGGATACACCTGGTAAACATGAATTCGAAAAGCTTATTCGCAATTTTACAGCAAGACATGATAAGACGAGCGTGGCAAAGTGGTAACATTTTTCTCTTTTTCATTTCCAAAGCCGACACAAGTGTGTTTGAGAGCACCAGTCAGCGAGTCGCTTTCGAGATTGCACCGGGAGCAGTTGCAAAAGTTCGCGCAGTATCTAATCAGCGAACTGCCTCAGCAAATTTTGCCAACGGCTCAGCGGTTGCTGGACGAGTTGCTGTCATCCCAGCCGAGTGCCATCAACACGTATTGCGGAGCGCCGGACCCTACGGCTGGAGCGTCTGCCCACGATCAAACTTCTTGGTATCTTGATGAGAAAACACTTCATGACAACATCAAGAAGATCCTTATCAAATTTTGCGTCCCGGCACCTATCGTTTTCAGGTACTTCGTTGGAGATAGCAATAATGACAGTAATTCGGTGTCTGTGGGGAAAAACCAGTTAAAAACATTAAAAAATAAAACTTTGACCCTAGAACTACCGAGTACATCAATTTGATGTTTTTATATATTCAATCGTTAGCCAATTCCATGTATGTGGATTACAAAAATATCCTTTGGTGACTTTTCATCATTTACCGAGTCCTTTCAATTGGTATCAAGTTTGATTGAAAGAAATTTTATGTTAACGAATATCAAACAATCTACCTAAAACCATCAATAAATCAAATTGATGAATTCTTATACGAAGTTATATATAAACGCACAATTTTGATAAGTTTTTAATTATAAATAAGTTTTCAAGATGAAATTATTATAAAAGAATATCTTTTCTTTTGTGTTATTAAATGTACAAAAAGCACTTAACTGGTTTTTCTTCTCAGCCACAAAATTAATAATTAACAAGTGACAGTAATTAATTCAGTTTGTTACTAAGTCTGCAATTAAGAAATTGCTTTATATACAATTTTTATATGCAAATTATGAATATATATATATATATATTTTTTGATAATAAATGTTTGTTTATTTTTAGTGATGTAAATTACCTTAGTACGACTGCACCACCTGCAGCAGCAGAATGGGCATCCCTACTTCGGCCACTGAGAGGACGAGAGCCCGAGGGCATGTGGAACTTACTCTCAATTGTCAGAGAGATGTTCAAGAGAACCGATCGCAATGCCATCCCACTCTTGGAAATCATCACCGAGGAGTGCATGGCGTGCGAGCAAATTCTCGTCTGGTGGTTCAACACGAAAGTAGCGTTGTTAAACGGTGGCGGCCACGGTAGCGGCAAGCACGGAAACATGAACAGTAATGCCCATGCCTCCCAGCACGCTTGCTCTTCTCTCTGCGACGAGATCGTTGTCCTCTGGAGACTGGCGGCACTCAATCCTGGTTTATCGCCCTCGGAGCGTGAGATGTTGAACAGCCAATTTGTCACATGGCATATGAAAATTATCGATAAGGTATGTACAAATGGAATTATTTCGAATGAAAGTTTATAAGCTATCGGTGTTTAATGTGTAAATATCACTGTAAAATTGTATTTTTAGGTCACAAAAAGCCGAGGTAACACGGTGCCGCACAATTCACATAATAAGAACAACGGTGGACAAAAGGATTCTTTGAAGACCGATCTCGAAGTGTTTACGGGCTTCAAGCCAGCCCTTGAAGCGTGCTATCTTGACTGGGAAGAGTACGCGTTGCCAGGGATCACCTATACCTCTGAAAGCAATCCAATGTATCATTGTCCGTTCACTTGCTTCAGACACACAGGCGATGCCAAAACGGAAGTCAATCAAGTACGGCACTCAATTTCGCTACTTTTCCTATCATTTGCAAGGGAATTTATATTTTCTTTATTAATTAATGCTCCTTTTCATTTCGATTGTTTGTCCTGTTACAAACTATTGTTTATTTTCCATTGAACGCTTTATTATGGTGGTCTTAGAGAATTCACTTTTTTTGATATAATTGAATCTTTTAAGGTGAACTCGAGTTCAGCAGTACTAAATTGCCAGCCTCCGACATCGCATAATCATCGAAGACCGTTAAGTTTGGGTTTGGTTGAGTTCAGTTACATGGACAGGCGACGATTGAACCCACGGGAATTCCCAGGATTGTGCTCGAGAAATGGAGGAGGTGGCGGGTGTGACGGCAATCGCAGCAGCGACAGTTCCGAGGGCTTCTGCGAAAATGATGCAGATATGCCTGACATTCCCCAGCCGTCGGTTTCTCAGTACTCAAGAGGTTGCAACCAGCTGAATGGCTGCGGAGATACCGATTCGCAAGTATGTCCTCAATTTGCCATTGAAATTACAAGGATGAAAATTCGGCCGAAACAAGATAGCTAATTATGATTTTGTAATTGCAGGAAGGTGGCGGCAGTGAATCGTCCTCAAGTAATACAAGTTTGAAGAACGCTCAAAGCTCGGACAAGCGTCGCTCAAAAGCCTCGTCCGAGAGTCATAGTGATAGTAGCGATAGTAGTAATAATAATAAGGCGAGCTGCGATGCAAAATGCGGGCGGTCAAAAGGCGCCGTCTTACCGGCCAAGACCGAGCAAGAGTCCGACCATGAGAAGGATCCATCCAGGAGGCCGTCCAAGGACGAGAGTTCCTCGTCAAGCAGCGACAGTCCATCCGGCGACGAGTACAACGTCTATTACTACGATCCGAAGGCCGCCGTTAGCAACCTCAACAAGTCCGGCGATGCCAAGTCCGGCGATGCGAACGGTGGCGCCACGACGAGCATCAGCTCTGTGTTACGCAATCTTAAAAAGACGGAGGACCCTTGGGATATCTTGTTTGCAAGGGCGGAGGGCTTATACGCCCACGGTCATACCAAGGAAGCTTGCATTCTCGGAGTCAAACTCACTGAGGAACTGCTAGCCAATCCCCCAAATCTCATGATCGAAGTGCCTCCAATGCCAGTGAAAGGAAAGAGAAAGAAGGTAAAAATACAATTCACAAAATATACGTTGTTGGAAGGTCTTCGAGTGTGATAAATAGTTGAACTTAATATAGTTGCAAGAAAAACAATTTTTTTCGTACACGTGTTATTTATATGTTTCGGTTACAGCAACAAGTGAATCCCGCGTCCCATCAACTCACTTGTTTGGCATCAGCTACACTGGCCAAGTGTGGATTTTTATGCACTGTACTCGGCGAGAATCCTGAACATCATAATCTAGCTTTCAGAGTCGGACTATTTGGCTTGGAAATGGCTAGGCCACCTGCAAGCACTAAACCCCTCGAAGTAATTACTGTTTCTTATCTTTCTCATCGTTTAATTTATTATTTTATTTTTATTTAAGCATCATTGGTAACAATTTTTCTCCATTTCAGGTCAAACTAGCGCATCAGGAAAGTGAACTGGTGGGCCTGTTGAAGAGAATTCCACTGGGACCAGCGGAACTGGCCATGGTGAAACAACGCGCCAGACAATTGAGAGACGGTGTGCTCAGATCCAGAGGCCACGCGTTGCTACCGATCATGCTCGCCAGTTTCATCTTTGATGCTCTGAACACAAGTATGATCCGACGAATTTCATTCATTGACGCTTTCACTAGCTTCTTACTATCACTTTTTGATCGAAACAGTTATTTTTAATTCTGATTTCTCGTTTTGCAAATTAACCTTTAGGATTTGTATCCAACCAGTGGCGCTAAAAATTTTTTTTGTCCCAACTTGCAATTCATCGAGAATCATAAACTTGATATAGGAATTAGAATAAACTATATTGGTGTTTCCAGAAAAAAGTGTCTCATCATCATTGTGTTAAACTGAAAATAAAAATACGCTGGTAAATTATTCACAGGACTGAAAATGCCCACAGACGCTGACGAGAACCTCGGCTTTGACGCGGCGGTCGCAGCGCTAGGATTGAAGGCCAATGTCAGCGAGGCTGACCATCCGTTACTCTGCGAAGGAACTAGAAGACAACGGTAGAAACATTTTCTATTCATTCAAATACACTTATCCAAATAAAAAACGCAACACATCCCATAAGAATTACATATAAAGTGTTGCATTTTTTATTTGGACCAGTATATAACGTTTTTGTTCTCATTCTAGTTTTTAATTATCAATGTGTGTTCAATATTATTTAAATGCTATGTCAACAAAGTTTTCTTGTTCACTGATTGCGAACGAATATTTTGCAGTGGTGACCTGGCTATCACGTTGTTAGTGCATTACAAAGATGACCCAGCCAAGTTGGCCAGAATAATGGATAAACTTTTGGATCGTGACGTGCACCAACTTATCAAAACACCGGTCGGCAGCAGTTATTATACTTCGAATCCTCCGACGAAAAGCCAGGTGAAATATTAATACAATTTATAAATGAACCAAATGGCACTGAATAACTAAATTGTACATTATATCGGTACTAAATCCTTGTCACTGATGAATTACAGCTGGCCGGTTTTCGCCGTGAAAAAGCTTGTTCTTCGCCACTTTCAAATGTCGAGGGTGGTGTTGCCAACGACATGGTTGTGGGCAGTACTAGCAGACCACACAGCAGCACTAGTGCAGAACTTGAAACGGGCATGAGCGGTTTGACCGTACAACCGCAGCCTGCGCAGCAGCCTGTTACAACAAGAACAAAAGAGTCTAGGTAAATTATTAACATGTGATATCATAAACATCGTTAGAACTTTCATCAGACTAACATCAAAAATCATTTTCATAATACACTGAATTGGAGTAATTTTGTGTGAATGAAAGTTTTAACACCCGTATACAAAGCAACTCCAGTGATTTGAAAAATTATAAAAGCTATTGTAATAGGAATTTCCGTAATAGATACAAGAACAAGCGCACGCCAATACCGAAGCCGTCAATTCCCAACCAGCCTTCGGAGGCGAGCGCTCACTTCATGTGCGAACTCGCAAAGACGATTTTACTCAAGGCGGGAGGCAACAGTTCAACCTCGCTATTTACCCAGGCCTCGACCAGTCAGAACCACCACATGCCCCATCGGGCTCTACACATGTGTGCCTTCCAGCTCGGCCTGTACGCGCTAGGTCTTCACAACTGTGTCAGCGTCAATTGGCTCAGTCGAACCTACTCGAGCCACGTCTCCTGGATCACTGGACAAGCAATGGAAATCGGCGCTCCTGCGATCTGGTTCCTCATTGATAGCTGGGAAGGACACCTTACACCTCCGGAAGCTGTCAGGTTTGTGTTCTTGATCTAATTTTATCCCTAGATACATATTATTTCAGTGGCTAAAAGGTAAAACCAGGTAACTCCAGATTGAAAAACGTCGAAAAATGAAAGTTTAATGATGTTTCAAATAAATTTGGTAGTTCAAGATACATTAAAATTTGTGCAATTTTATTTTTTGTTCATTACAGAATCACATTTTTTAGTTCACTTTATAAAAGTACATAAATAATAACGTAAAATATGCAATTAATTCAAAAGTGCAAAAAAAGGAGTTACCTGGTTATACCTTTCAGCCACTGAAACTTATATTATTGAATTTAATCGACGGTAAATTATTTGCAGCATTGCGGATAAATCATCTAGAGGCAGCGATCCCTACATGGTCAGTGCTGCTGCTGAACTCGCTCTTTCGTGTTTGCCACATGCACATGCTCTCAATCCAAATGAAATACAAAGAGCAATATTACAGGTAAATACAATGTTCCAAATAATTCTAAATTCATTCCAATTATTTATTATTTATTTAATCAACCGATAACGTTGATCTAACATGTGAAATTGTTCTTATAGTGCAAAGAACAAAGCGATCGCATGCTAGAAGAGGCTTGTATCACGGTCGAAAACACTGCAAAGGGTGGCGGAGTTTACCCCGAAGTTCTGTTCCAAGTTGCCAAGTATTGGTACGAACTTTATCTGAAGGTTGGTGTTTGTAATTATAAATTGATTATTAATTGAAATAAATCGTAGTTTCTATCATGACAACGACTAATATATTCTTGTAAATTAGCATACACCCGGCGGAGAACAGCAGGATGACATTCCGCACGAGTCGATGCAATTGGATCCAAATGGTACTTTACTGGTAGATTCGACGTCGTCCGTGGATGTTTCAGTGGGGCAAATGATGCCCGGACCTACCCAAGCTGTTGTTGTAACAAGCGCGCAACCGCCCCCGCAGCCGTATGCTCATCCGACGATTACCACACTGGCCCCATTAGGTACAGTTTCATATCTACAACTTTTCAGCAAACATAAATTTGGTTTCACTATTCGTGACATGTTGCGAATATAAATTGAAAAAGGGATATTTGAAATTCCAGAAGTCGGTACACCGTACGCAGTGGCACCGTACAGTTTCGTTCATCCGCACCATCAAATACCAATATTTGGTGGTCCATTGCCACCACATCGAATGGCACTGCCACCACCCCCGCCGCACATGCAGATGTACCAGGCTGCATTTCCTCATCACCCTGGGCATCCGCAGCATCAACATCATTTACCTCAAGGAACGCAACCACCGCCAGTGCAACAGTATTATGCACCCCAGCCGACAGTCACGACTGTCAATGTACACCCACCGCCGCCGGGGACACATCATATGTTCACCATCCAACAACCCATGCCGGTCAATGTATGTTATCAATTTACAATTTGTATAAAATTTAGTATCCGTTAGATTGTATGGTAATTCATTAAACTGTGTTTTTTTAGGTTCAACCAAACGTGGCAGGCCCTATGCCAGGACAAAATGTTTTGGCCGGTCCTGCAATGGTTCAAGCTACTGTCAGAGCTCAACCTCAGGTACAATTTATTCAAAGACTAATAGAAGCATTTGTTTCAAGTCGTGAGATTTCAAAGTGCAGTCGGTGAATCATTCCATCTGTTTCATTTGCAGGTTCACCGTCAAAATCAGTCTTACACTCCAACGCAATTGCGAGCATTAGTAGCTGCCTATCGAGTTGGCATGTTGGCTTTGGAAACTCTTGCTCGACGTGTGCACGATGACAGACCACAGGCAAAATACGCTCGCAATCCGCCGTATGGCGAGGACGTTAAGTGGCTGCTGCGCGTATCTAAACGGCTGGGAACACAGTATCTCCATCAGCTGATCATTTGTACTATCAAAAGCGTTGTCAGTCCTTTCATCCTGCATGACGTTGCTCTTGAGGCTGCGCATTATCTCGCCAGAAGCAATCCTACCCTCGTTGTTCAACATCTACGATCAGCTTTGTTGGCTCCTCTCGTTCACAAGTGTCAACAAATGTAAAATCATTAGTATTGATTCACACTTCGATTCTAGATTTCAAACAATCTTAGAACTGACGAATATAATGATTTTCCCATCATCTTTTTGTATTGTGTTATATTAATGTTATTTTTATTTCCAAATTACTGACTGAAAAATTTTTTTAGGTACATCCAATGCATTCATCAAAAATTATATCATCTCATGTCATGCGATTATGAAGAATTTGCAACGATAATTTGCGCTGCAAGAGCAGCTTTCCACATGACACCCGAAGGCCATGCTCAATTTAAAGAATGGTTGTCATCAATAAAAAGGTATGATTTTTTGCAAATGTGATGCTGACATTTTATTTTTTTTTTTTCGTTTGTGTCGATTGATTCAAAATTAATAAGAGTTTTGTTCTGTGACAGATCGCAATCTTGTAATAAAGAATTGTGGGTGCACATCAACACAGCACTGCAGCAAAATAGCAAATGACACAGAGTCGAGTCTGTTACGACGTGGCTAACACCTGATCCTGCATTCGAAGAATCATGTTTTTCAGCGCCAAGTGCGATCCCTGCGGGTGAAACCGACCATCGTGCAGCCCGCTCGCGACTCAATCATCTTTCACTGTGTCATTTTGGCCAGGTCATTTGCACCGGGCGTCCGCGCCGACCATTCGTACAGACGAACGATTCCCAGGTCGTAACATCGATTGTTTCTTAAACAATTTTTCCTTTGGTTTATTTGTGAAAAGTGAAGAAAAAACGAAAAATAAGAAAAAAATGGAAAAAAGTCATAAAAATTGAAAAAAAAGTATTTTATTATTATTTACTAAAAACAAAATTTTAGTAAGTAACTGAAAATAATTTTACTTTTTGAAGAAAAGTATTGTTATTGTGTTAAATATTTTAAAGATATATGATTGATTTTCCGTCGAAATTAATTGTACAAAGTGAGCGTTCGTCTATGTGTTATTTATGCTGGTCCCACATTCGTCTGTTCAGCGCATCGGGGAAAGATCATCGAATCTGAATCAATTGAGTTATGACAACGTCTTTAGCCTCAATTAGATAGGAAATTTTATTTCGATTTAGATAGGCTGAATTTTTGCGTCTCAGTTTATTTTTTTAAACGATTAATAAACTGAAATAAGGCAAACTATTTATATAACGACGATTAGATGAAATTCATGCATTGTAGACATCTCAATATTACAATCGATCATTTTATTGCAGCAAACATTTACTTTTTGTCATAATTGTTCACATGGTTATCTGTTTACACTATCACACGATTCGTCAATTCACCTCACACTCCCGCTATCTAACTTTTTTTACCTTTCGTTTCATCGTTTATTAAATTTCGTATCGTTTTTAATTATATTATTATAATTTTTATTAAGCGTGAATTTAGACACAACGTTTCGTCGTTTGATAAACATTTATCAAGAAAAAATGATCTCTGTAATTTTAACACTTGAATAATTTAAAAGCTACGAATAAAGAAATGATATTCAAAAGATGACATATCATCGGATCTGAGCCACCTGTCTGCCCATTGGCGAGTATGTTTGGTTCAATGTTTTTCGTGTTCATAGGATTGCGATCTCGACAAGTATTTCACTTGAGCATCACTAACATTAAACTTAATGTAGATTTTCTCTCGACTCTAAAAATCGTTTGTTGTGTGCTTCTTGGCATATCTGTTTGTTTTTCATTTATATAATTTCTTTTTTTTAGAAATGATGAAGACTCGTTTTTGATAACCAACATAAATTCTCTCAAATTTTATCTTCGTGAATTCAAAATGATGGCAATAAAGATTTACATACATTGAACTTGTAATATATATTTGTTGAAAATGTAAATTGATTTTGCAACCACGAAAGCTCGATGATGAAAAACTCGAAAGGTTGTGTTAGAGCACAGTTAATTCATCACTATTCAAATTATGCACATTTGAAAGCAAAATGTATGTAACAAAATAAGATTTATAATTTGGACAAAATTGTTTTGATAAAATGAAAAATTAAAAAATTGTCACTAGTTACTAGTAAAATTTCAAGATTTTATGAAAAATTTGCAGTCTGTGTTTGAATATATTATACTCTAGGATTTGTGCCGACAACTTGAGTTCAAATTGACTAGTGACAATTTTTCATCTTTTTATTTCATCAAAACAATTTTATTCCAAATTATAGATCGCATTTCATTACATAAATTTTGCTTTCAAATGTGCCCAATTTGAATAGTCATCAATTAACTGTGTTCTAACTCGACCTTTTGGAAAAACTGACACACTTATTTTGGTTATCAAAGTTTAGTTTTATCTTTTTACTTAACTTTGCACGACTCGATTTGTGTTCTAATTTTGTGTACTTGTTTTCATGCGAAAGTTATATCGACCTACTTGATAGTGATTTCACATTCATCGCATACAATTTGTTGTATGTAATTCTGATTTGGATTTTAATTTTTATAATATGTTGTATCCCCTTAATTGAAATCAATTAAACTTTTATTTGAATAAATTGCTTGAATAAACACATCACTTGTTTGATAACACATGAAACGTACAATGTTTTTTTTTTTTTCCAATACACAATTGTCACCAAGTGTTTTGATTGATTGTGCATCTCGTTTTCAATCCTTCTTTCTGATATGATTTCTCGTAGCTAGAACGACTTGCTCATAAACGTTGCTTGTCAGATGTTTCTAATAGGTGCCTCTATATCGTAGCGAGTGAAGAGGCTTTTGAGTGGCTTCGGTCAATTGTTTCCTCGCCCGAGTTTGAAAGAGAGTTCGCAAGCACTCAAAGGCCGTGGCACGTTAATTCAATTAGACAGAATAAAACGAGCTGAATAAGGTGGAGTCTTTTATATTGTGAAACTTTATACAGTAATTCAAAATCGGTGGCTGAAAAAAGGTACTTCACGCGCAAAATGTTTTAATTCCGTTTTTCCAAAAAATACTGCCACATCATGAAAAAATACGAACGAAAACTCATGAAAAGCTTTTTGTCCAAACGAAAAATGGAAAAATACTGTCATTGCCACGAATATTCACTTACAATTGATTTGATCCTATATTTTTTTACGATCTCAAATTCTTCCTTGCACTATCGATGAAAACCTAAATATATATAAATATATAAATATGACATAAATATAAATATAAATATATATATATATATATATAAATATATATATGAAAAAAAAAATATATATAAATCGTACTTCTTCGATGTAATAAAACAGTAGCCTAGACTGGAATAAGTAAGGTAAAGTTAAGAATGAAACGACGTCTCCGAGATAACGGTAGGAGAAAAGAAAAAAAGGCGAGACGGGTTACGAGCGAAGGTCGTTTACTGATGGGATTCGCTGATGCAAGATGGAGAGAAATTATTTTCTAATATCCGCTATCCGTGAGAAATCGCATGAAGTTGTGACGATAATCGAAATGAGATTGTTATTGTTTTTAGTATGAACACTGAACAGTGCCTCGTCAAAATCTATGTGAACACTTTTTCAAAGCTGAGAATGTTCAATATATGAAAATATGACATTTTCCGCTATCTATACTCGTAATATATATTCACCAGTGTTGTACGTACATTATGTAGCTAAACATTTTCAACGAGATTTGCGGTTATTGCAAAACAGTTTACCATTATTTTCTCGATACTTATTTTTCAATACTTGTATCAACTTTACTTTCATATTTATACCATCTGATTACATTATATGTACTTTGAGCATTGTTCTTTAGTTTCTACTTTTTTTTTTAAATTAGGCATTATCTTGGACAGTTTCAATGATCTAATCGCAATTCTCTGCACATTTACCATAAAGAGCTTGTGAAGAGAGTCATCGAGAGAAAAAAATTTTTCTCGATTTTTTTATGTTTCAATTTTTACTGTTACAGTATAAAAAGTTTTGTTAAAATTACGTGCCAAAATGAATAATGTTTTTCAACTAGTCTCTAACGTGAATTTCAATACGATATTTTTAGATGACATTTTTGCTTGTAGCTTCAGAAATTCGTTCGCAGAATATATCGTGGAAACGAAAAGAGTTAACAGTTATTCATAGACATCGATCGTTTCATTAAAAATTCAACATTTTCTCAGGAGAAACGTGGTCCATTTGAAAAGATACACAAGATAAAGATATATTTTCGCACACTTAAAAACAAGTTTAGAAGCGTCTCAAAATAAGCATTAGAAGTGCGCTAACAAATTGCAGTAATCGATTACAATTGAATGATAGTTGATATTCACACTTCAATGCAAATTCTCTGTAGAATATATAACCTTCACTACTTACATAATTTTTCTTTTATTTCATAACATCTGTGTGTATTCCGAATGTATTTCGAAACAATAATTAGATTTGCATTTTGATTGTTTAATTAGCAGCATTTTCATTGTCTCTGTTGTTATTATTATCGAGCCTACAAATTAAGTACCAAATGGAAAGAAACATCAGTATCATTAGTAAAAGTTTTTGAATTCTTTTTAATGACTCTTTATATAAGAGAAAACATTTTTACATAAACATTGAATAACTTGTTGAATCTGCAAAAATATGATCGTAAGAAAACGGGATACATTTTTATTTTCACAAAAAGAAAATGAAGGGAAAGATCATTAGAAAGAACTCAACATTTAAATTAAAACAATATCTCGGGGCTCTTTTCATAGAGGCTTTTAGAATCTAAATGATATTCAGCCATTAGGTAGTCATATTAGATAACTCGAAAAGCATAACTAGCGCAGCGTACTAGAAACCAGAATACCGTTTATAGCTAATAGGCATGGTTAGAACAAATAATAGTTAAAATAAAAATTGCGTATAGGATCAGCGTAGATATTGCTAGACCGTAGTTTTTAGTCGTATTGAACACGAATATTAAAAAAAGACAACAGCAAAACTTATATAAGATATCGATTAATGTATTTGAAGTCTCGCGTTTCTACCCTTGAAGATGTTAGACATAAGAATGAAGAAATAAGACGACCTACAGTACTGCTCAGCACACACATTTTTTCCCTTAGTTATTTGGTGTAATGGAAAAGTAGAAATATGAAGTTGAATTCAAGAAAGCAGAGAAATCTATTTTTACACTGGGTCAAACAAGCTAAAAACAAATTAGTAATGGTTAAAATAATTAGACGAGAACGATAAATCAAAAGAAATGAAAAAAAAATCGATGTTGCTCCGTCGACGAGATAGTTCTTTATTAGGCTCCAAACTAGACTCATAGTTTATTAGAGCTAACGTAGAAACGCGAGGACATTTGTGTACGTAGAACTAATAGTGGAAAAAAAAAATTCAAACAAATGTATAACTTTAAAGAACAAGTGTCTGGGAAATATAAAAACTGTTCCATTGACAATTTGGGCCAATAGCCTAGAACAAATTTGCTTCGAGTTTCCGCGGATGATTTTGCAAAAACTTGATGCATCTTTTGTTGGGATGTACGACGTTGAGTGGTTGTCATGTTTTTAATTGTGCAAATTTTAGAGTTGACAGAATTTTACAACGAATTTTTCAGAGTTGTTGTTCTTCGTAGGATACATCTTTGAGATGGACACATTTTTATATTTGTTGGATGCTCATTAACCGTGGGTACTTGGTACAATTTTTCATTCGTGTTGCTTCTTGAGGACAGATTCAGATGTAATAGACGTCGCTTAGAAAAAGAAAGAAACAAACAAGACTAGCCTTCGAAATGATTTCTTAAATTTTACATCTTTTCATTTATTGTATCGCTTCGAGGATTGTTTGAGAGATGCATTGGTGATCGTTGTCGCGGATGTTTGCTCAATTACAAGTAAATGAATAAACGAACGAGAGATCAAAAACGTTTGCGCGAATCTAACTAGGACTGTTGTTTTGTACATACGCATATTTTTATACGCAGGATGGTTTCTTTTTGAAATGGCAAATTTTCGTAACAAAAAATACAATTAAGTGAAAAGTTTGAATTCAGTTTTCAGTTAGCAAGATTAAGAAAAAATATGTACTAATTTTACTTTCATTGCGCGAAGTCTGTTACGATTTTGATGCCGATCCTCAAATTTCATGGATACTTTCACCAATAATGTAGCAGTGAAAATTGTGTCACCATCGAGTGACAAGAAATCGATCAATTTTGATACACCTGTGGACAATTCTTAAATTTCATTTCAATCGATAGTATAATTAGGACAAATGCTACATTATAACTGAACGTATTGCATGAATCGCTGCAAAATATGATTCGTCGTTATTGTGAGGCTTTTTGTGTGCATGAAAGTGAAACAAGTTTAAAATTATTTTTTATTTTTTGTTGTCTACAAGGATCAAATAAATTATTTTTGAAAAGTCATTTTTATATGGCTCACGATATTGATTCGACATTAAAATGTTATAGCTTTTGAAAAAAATTTACTTTCAATATCGAATAGTTACATTTTTTTCAAGAAACTAGCGAATTCAGCAACGTTTGCGTAGTTAATAACTAATCTAAGCTTCTTATTCGCGGAAGATATCGTTGCAGGGCAACGCAAAATATAATTATAAATTAAATCTGTCCTGTTTCTTACCACACTCTTAAATATTTTTTATATTTTCTTTTAAAACCATGATTACTTTTTATTATAAAATATAACTTGATGTCCCTGAGACGAGTTCATCAAAGAAAAATCAACGGTATAAAATCGTGCTAAGACATAAAATCCGAGTAATGACAGAAATAAACATTTTAGCATCAAAAATTGAAACGAAAAATATCATCCGAATGTATTACTACAAGTTTTTGAACGAGTTTTATTTGAAAAAATAGTAAAGATTTAAATAAAGAAAGGAAAAAAATTAATGTTAATGTAAAAAATGTCAGGATTAAAGGTAAAAAAATAAAATAAAAAGAGACTGTCATTGCTCTGATAGAATAACTGGATGTGCATATAATACAGTATGTATCATAAAAAGGTATAAGAGGTCATTATGAAATTGATATTCGCTATATATTATGGTATATCACGAACATAATTCGAGTCGTAACAGCCGCAGAGAGTAGGTTTTTTCAACTTCTAGGTGTGTTAAATGCGAGAATATTTTATAAATAAAAATATATAAAAAATATATATATAAATATAAATATATGATATATATCGAATAATTATTGTGGATATTGTTGCGGACTACGTTAGCGGCCCCGTCGCGCGATTACGGTTAATTTTAATCCGGGGCAAATCATCTTATTTCTTAAGGGAGAAAAAAAAGGAAACAGGAAAAGAACAAAAAAATTGGAAGGGAAAGCGTAAACGTATCTAAGATTTGTCATTATTCTCAATAAGGTTATAATATGATTATGTAATGATGAGGATTATTACACTATTGTATATTATAACGACAATTATTATTACGATATGACAATTATGAATATTGTGAAGTGGATCTATTTATGAATCCGTCGATCGTTGATGTAATCAAACGTGTTCTGAATGAATTTTAATAGAACACTTTAAATTGAACGATGCCGGCTGTCCAACTTTGATTGCAATCCTACCACTTCGCTATAATTTTCATCCGCTTTTTTATTCCTTGTTCAGTTTAGTTCGCCGCTGCGTTGTTTGCCCTTTCTTTTGGTCCAATTTTACTTCATGAATTTCTGTCGACAACAAGCAAAGTCCATTCGGTTTGATTTAATTTCATTTAACACGCTGATGACCTTTTGTTGGGTCCCTTTTAATTGTCAGATCGCTTCACCTTTTTTTCGTGTTTTTGTTTTACTATTTCGTTGCCATGAAAATTTTATTTCTCATTATTTCTCATTACTTCTTTATGATTGTTTATTTAAATAGTTGAGTAATTATAGTTTAAGTATATCTTATTAACTGATGATCAACATTTCAAGAAAACAAGTTAAAAGTTTTTTTAATTTTTAAATTTAAAAAAATTTAATTTGTATGATGTTTTATTTAAAAAATTAAAAATTATTAAAAAATTATTTGACAAAAAAAATTGAACCACATTCGCAGTCGGTAGGACTCGAACCTACGCTCCCAGAGGGAATCTGATTTCTAGTCAGACGCCTTAACCACTCGGCCACGACTGCTACGGAACTTTGAGCCCGCATGATACAGTCACCTAAAGAAAGTTTTCTAGTATCATATAATGCGATATTGAAAAAACTGCCTTTATAAATGGTTATAATGTCAGAAATTTTTATGAAATCGGTTTTTCATTATAATAATTCAATTTTATCTCATCAATTAATGATAAAATACATTAAAACGTTCGAACTTGCTTGTACTTAGATTTGTTTTTGTATTTATTAATTTTCGATCAAAATTAATTTGACTTGAAGTTTTAATCTAAGAAAAAAATGTTTTTCAGTTATACTTCAAGGCGAGCTGCAAACAATAAAATAAAAATCCTATTAATGCAGAAATTCAAATTTGAAAATAAATTTAATTGTTGTAATTGTAAAATTTGATTGTTGCGTAACATTTGATCTTGTCACAGAATATGACATGTTGCAATATTTAGTAGGTGTCATGGATAAAATTTGTTTAAAAAATGTTTTTCAGAGTGAAAATGTCATTCAATAAAATATTTTCAATAAAAAACAACAATTCTGTTTTTTCTTATTTTATTTTTTGTTCCTACATACGAAATCAATTACCAACGCAAATAAGGCGCAAACATTTATACAAATTTAATACATGCAGTTTGAAATATCATCATGAATTTCAAACGGTTGAATTTAGTTATTCAACACTACCAGTAACGTATGACGAATAGTTTATTTTAGAGTTTTGAAAAATGTGCATCGTTATCGGCTATCATGATGCCAGCAATTAATGATAAAAGGTATTTACATACACTATTTTGTACTTCCAAAATTATTTTGTACAAAAACGTTATTACTTATGTGACTTTTTGGTGTGTAATATATTGATTCTTCAGATACACTTGACACTAAACATCAAAGATTCTTGGCACAGTCATGAAAAAATCGTTGAACAATTGGCCAGCAACGTATAGAAAAATCTTACATTTTTGGTATCAAATTTTGAAATATTTCGTTTTTTCGTAACTTTCGATTGTTGAATATAAAAATGAAATGTTAACGTATGAATCGTATCCAATTTAATACTACGCTATAATTTTATTTTAAATGTTCGTCTAGAATTTAATTTCAGTGGTAAAAAAAATTGTTGGATAATTTTTTTTTTCAATGATCTTTTCCCACGAAGAGTCCAAATATCGTTTTTTCTTAATACTATGCGCACTCTGACAGTTCATATCATCGTATTTACAGTGACTTTTATAATTACATTCGAAAATAAAGTTTTGTGATACAAAATACCGACGATCGTTAGTTTTAACCTACAGTTACAACGTTTACTGTGCAGATGAAACATTTGGTTGACGCCACAATTCTAGCAGTTACAACTCTCGGCTCGGACAACCAAATGCTATCATTTGAGAACATTTTTCTTCGACTTCTATCTTCCATTTGCAATTTTTCATCTCGAATTATTGTACAAAATCACTTGGCTTTATGCTTTTATTATGTTTCGTCTAAATTTGAATATGAAGAAAAAGCATCGATGTGTATAAAAGTTTTGGAAATGCCGCGCTCAGAGAGAGAAACGTCCTCAACCTCAGGTTCACGGTGACCAGAAATAATAAAACAGCCTTCATCATTCATTTGTTCAAAAATGTCATTTTTTTCAATTGCTATAGCCAGAAATAATTAGCAAATTTTCGTTTGGCTAGTTCCCGTCGAAATCGTGGGGTGGTGGGTGGTGATGCAAGTGAAGGTGTGGCGATAATTCAACCGAACCTCCTGCATTAGTTCTCTGAAACAAAAATATAAATATTTTATATTCATAATTGTAAATTGCATAAAATTTGTATAGTTACAAACTATTACGAAATTAGTTTATCAAAAAATTTGAACTAATATGTGACATAAATGGGATATACATGTTTTATATGGTTACATATATGGTACATATTTGGTTGATATTTTTGGGCTATAATTGTGGTGTTATAACGATTTTTGACTTTTGGTAATTTTCAAATTGTAAGAAATAAAGAAAAAAAAGTCGAACAAAATTGTCGAATAGAAAAGAATCAGATAGAAAATCACCTGAGATCTCATTCCATTAATAGGAGTAGTCACACTGTCTGCTGGGTATCCAACGACGTGAGTTGAGCATTTTTCACAAGCCTGTCTTCTGCGAGACGATGCGCGACAGCGCAAAGCACGACATAGCTCGCGTGCCATTTCGGAACAAAGCGATTCTTGCTGATTGGGTTGCTGTTGTTGCTGCTGTACTATTTGGTGTATCCCTTGTAACGATCCCGAAAAAGTTGGAGGCGGCAATGAAGTTTGCTCTTGCTACAAATAAAACAACATCAGATCCAATACATTCAAAACAATTAAACTAATTGAATCCGAAGAAAGAAAAATCATTCAACTGAAAAAACAAAACAAAACAAAATGTTCTGTCTGATGTAAAGTTGAGCTTTTTCATGCCAGTTTAAAATTAATATTAAAATCAAATGAAAATTATTTCAAATTTTAATTCTGTCATTATGAACAGCTTTCTGAAGTGCGGTCGGAATTTTTCCTCACGGAAAGATATTAAAAAGTCACAAGACACGGGGGTGTCTTGCGATCGCAAGTTGTTGCACGGAAGTGATGAGCTTTATAAAAGTTTTATGCATAACATTAGCGTTGCATGGGTGCACGTTGTTCAATGATGAACACCCATCACACATTTCAAGCACAAACTTGAACTCGCGCGAAATCACGTTCTTTGTGTTCCATATTAGTCCATTATTGGTGATTCTCATTCCGAAAGTTGAGCTCAATCAGTGATAAATGTTTAAACTTTTTGGCAAAAAAAAGGAAAAGTACAAGTTTCGAACATTTTTGATGAAATTTATCAAGTCGCGATTTATTAATCAAATTTGATTAAAAATAATGAAAACAAACGAGAAGAGAAAATATTTTTTCATAAGAGTTGATGGAACTTACCTTCGTAAAAGTGTGTTCACAAGAATGTTCATGTATTTCATAGCGAAGAATAATTAATCATGCATTGTCATGATCAATCATGCATTTTTGCGAAGCTCTTACCTTCCTTCAAACTAGTTTTCAATCGAAGTCAATCCAGTCGTATCCTTCAGTGGGAAATCAGTTCATGCTGGAGTATGCCAAAGCGACACAAAGACAAGTTTTAATTCCTCTAATCTTGTTCTATTGTCAATGCAAGTAAATGTAAACTATGCGTGTGTCCAAATCATGCACCATGCCTCTCGAGATTAATGGCATTTTGCAAGCAACAGGCACGGTTGCAGCCAGACGTTACTTGGTTAGCAATTTTCTTTACAGTACATCAAGCACTTTGATTTATGATAACTTACGCGCTGATAACAATTGATATTGATTCGTCTGATTGTACTTTATGTCTGCGTTCCAGAGTTAGTTTACGAGACATATCTAAGACTTTACTTTCACTTTTCACCATTTTATGATATCATTATCACAATTCGGTAGTCATATTGCTCCGAATTGAATCAATAGTTTATAAAAATTTTTTAAATTTATAAAAGTGTTGATATCGCTAAGCTTTTTTAATTGCGGTAAATTTAAAATTTAAACAAGCTAGCAGAATGACCACATAATGAAATGGATTATGCAGTACTTACGCGCTCTGATAACGTGTGTTTTTTTGAATTGTAGCAAAATTCAAAAATTGCAATCAAAACGGCAAACGCTAAGCCGCAGAGCAAAACGACAAAAACGCCTCCTGTTGAATAATAAAGAAAGAAGACAATATCAGTGGTGTTACCGAATTTTAGTCAGACGATAAAAAAGTTTAACGTCAAATTGAAATGAATTCCGTTTTCCTTTGTCGGATGTGTACATTGTACAAATGATCTTATTTAAAAATTCTGATGGTGGTTGAAAATAATACTAAGCTTTAATGTGAGAGATTGAAACCACCTGTATTTGACATTCCACGAATCAAAAATTCCGTTTTTGCACTATCAAATTCATTTACTTATTAATTATTTGTCCAACACATTTTGATGCTACTTTGACGTTGAAACGATGGAATATTATTTTGAAATTTCACGTGGTTTTCCACAATGTACAATTATTTAAAATTTTAAAGATTATAAAAACGAATGTAATCATTTTTAGATTTACTAAAAAAATTCGTCTTGAAATATTCAAAAATAAGATCATTATTATTTAAATTGTTAAAAATACCACTATAAGGGGTGTTGAATTTTTGAAACTAATCCACTATTTTTGTTCAATTGAAATTCCGGGGCTCTGAACAATGATTACATTGGATTAAAACTTATCGCAACATCAATTATCGTTTGAGTCCAAGTCGAGGACGTAAACGGCTTTAATTTGCCGACACCTGCATTAGTCAATAGGACTGAATGGGTTCTTGGCGCGACTCTAATAAACGACGATAATGAAAGCCATATCTCGAAGGTAAAGCGGAACGGCTGTTTCGTCAATCCGGCAGAATGCAACGGGAGATAATTTACCGCTTCTCAGCGCGGCAGTTTGGTATTCAGTTCACGGCGGGCTGTTTGACATTCATGACAATGTCTTGACCACACAACCCCTTCGAACTTCGTATCTGTTGTCTTTGAGTGGTTTAACGACACGTGAAATTCTAGTCAAACTCAATTCGATGACTTTAACGAGATCCAAAATTAGGGGGACAATAAAAGGAGAACACCGAATGAGCGCGCTCAACTGCGTTCATTTGTAGATTCCTCGGTTCGGTCTGACAGCTCTTTTTTTCCTGTCCAATGGCGGGGCACTCCAAATTACAAGCACTTTGTTGAGTTAACTCTGAAGTTTAAATAAATTCGACTGGAGTATTATGGCAAATTGAAGAAGCTTAAAACGAGCGTCTCCGTCGGTACGTTTCTCAGACTTGTTATTTTCTTGACTTCACAGGGATGACGAAGGCTAGAACGGAAACTGAAAGTATCGTTGAAACACATCATGACCTAAGGGCCAAATTTTCGAGTTACTCAAACGGCTCTCTGTAAACTTAGAAGAGCTTTTAGTTCTGAGTATCGTTTGACCGTTTGTAGTCCCTTTGGATATTTCGTGTAACGATGGAAGGGAAACAATTATTGAAATTGTAAGTTTGCTTGAAAGTGAAAAAAAAATTTAATTGCAAAAATACGGAACGATGTGATTGTTTATACGAATCAAAATTGTAATTAAATTAGAACTCGGGGCAAAGAACTTGAGGGCTAATGAAGTATAACGTTTATCTAATTATATCTTATTAAAGAACGCCTTGAGAAAGACAAATATTTACCTATGTTGTCAACCCCCAGAGCGTTTGCTTTATTTTCTTTTCCTTTGTCGTTTCTCATACACGTGTCCCGAGGGCTTTTCCACCACTTGTCGTAAAGCATTTGAATCTCTCCTTTTTCTTGCAATTCCAGAATTGCCAAGGATATTTTGTCCCGCCATGGTGATCCTGGTACAAGAATCAGAAACAGAAAAAAGTAAATGAAACCACGTTATGATGAAGTATCTCATCAAGTGGCTTTAATCAGCACTTAGGACATTTTCATTACCCTCTTGTCAGTCACTCAAAGGAATCATTAATTCCAACTTTTTCATCTTTCGAAGGATATTTAAGGACGTACACTATACAAAGACTCTCTTTCAATTTGCATCTTTTTCTTGACTAAGCAATATCTACAAATTTTTATTTGTAGATAATTTTAAGGGAAAAATTTTCGACAGGTAATACATAGGTTTTTCTTAAGCAGAATGGAATTTACTGCCTTAATTTTTTAGTAAAGAACTTTACAAAGATTGTAAATTTGATGTTTACTTGAAAAAGAATCGAGTTTCAATATATATAGAAAGTTATGTTGGAACTTGTACATATTTTCTTAACGAAGTTCGTCAAAATCGATGTAATTTTATGCACGTTTCATAAGTACAACGAGAATTTTTTTATAAGACTTTCAGAAAAAAAAATACAAGCATGTAATACGTTTTAAATGAAGGTATTTTTTACGTAGACTGGATTCTAATTTCTCTTTTCAGTTTTTCTTTCATCATACATATCAACATACATAGAAAAAAAATGAAAGAAAATATACGAATAAAAATGAGACATGTTTTTACACATTGAAAATTGTGCTGGTAATTTTATATTAACATCAAGACGTTTTCTGTTTGCTAAACTCTGTAGATATTTATTAGATGTTTTTGTATTCCCGCGGGTGTGATTTTCTGTCTATGTTTTGCATTGTAAAAAGTACAAGAGAAACTAATTTCGCTGTTCACGTAATTGGAAAATCGCGTTTGAGTGAATTAAACATCCCATGAATAGCCTGACGAATTTGATATTAAAAACACGATTTTGCAAGATACTTCTTTTTGTTATTTCATTCAGCTGTGCATGCGGTAGGTGTAATTTACCCATCGGTGTGGCGATGCCGTATCCTTTGTTATCCAGCAGACCTCCGATCTGAGTGAGATTACAATCTCGTTGAACTATATAATCGAGCATCGTCGATTCCATGAGGAACGCATAATCCCCTTCAAGGACTCGTTGAATTCCTTCCTCGTATGTTCCGACGAACACCGACGGCTTTTTATTCTCCATGAACCTCCACATTTTTTTGTACGTTTCGATCATTGAATCCTGTTATCAAACCAATTGTCGAAATACAAAATTGAAATTTCTATTGAAATGAAATTTAATCTTACAATCGATTAGTTCTATAAAATAAAAGCAAATATTATTTATTTATGATTTTGGTTTTTCATGAAGATGTAAAAATATAAAAAATTAATGTTTTCGTGTTTGACGTTAAGGATGAACAACAAAATAGTGTCTGTTTTTCAACGACTAAAGTTGTTTTCTTTCAGCGATCAAAAACTTTTTGTCATAAAACGTTTAATCTGCTGAGGTATAAATTCGATGAAGTAGAAAGAATCATATGCAATTACCCTAAAAAAAGTCATAGTACTTCCGCTATCTAAAGTGCCATAGGAAATGTCTGTTTGGCTGGCGAGGTCTTCTGCATTTTCGATGGGCGTGATCATTCGTTCGACCGTTAGAAAGGCAGCTAAATTGGCAGTGTAAGACGAGATGATGATGAGGGTGAAAAACCACCATATTCCGCTTACGATACGTGTGCTTGCGGCCTGAAAGCACAAGCAGAAATACAACTCACAAAACATTAGACGAGTCATTTATTCGCGTTGAATCGTTTTGTTGCCATATTCCCGAGCAAAAAAAGGGCGAATCAAAAAAAGTGTCCCAATGTGAAAAGAATACCCTTAAGATAAACTTTCTCAGCCAGAGTCGACAAAGTGGCGCACGTTTAATTCCTCTGGGGAAATGAATTGCACAATAGTCGAGCAAGTCAAAGACAAGACAGATTAAATGTTCGTTTATTAATTCCAGCCGCGGAGATACTTCCCGTTTGCTCGCGGCAATTAACAAAAGTTATTGAATTTGCAGTTATCGCACGGAATGCGAATGAAATCCGTATCTTTTTGTGCATAATTCATACAAGATTAGATTATTAAACGCTCTTGTGGCCGTTCGAGCGAAAAGAAAAAGAAGAAATAAAAAAAGAGAAAAAAAAAGAAAAATAATAAGCCACAGCTTTGTGTCGATGAAAGTGAGGCATTAATGAAGTTCTGGTAATTGATATATACCGACGTTAATTCTTTCCAGAATCGCGCATTGATTTTCACCACGTAAAGAACGATTTTTATTCACATTTCAACGTCACTTTATGCGATAATCGAGTTTTCGATTTCCATTCACAAAAGTTGGTCTTTATTTTTGATCGGTAAAATCAATGATTAAAGTTTCCAAAATTGTGCTTTTCATTTGTTTTCGCTTTTTGTTTGTTTCAATTTAAAATATGTTGACACGCAAATTATTACCTTTGGATTGAGGTCGCTGCCTTGTTGCATGAGAGTGCCAATGGCGAACCAAAAACTATTGGACAAGGAAAATTGGTTGTGCACGATTTCTGGTCCGGTGTGACACAAATGCGGGTTGTTCCACTCGTATGGGCTGAAACGTGCGACAACGAATATCGTCACCGATACCAGCACGTAAGCCGCTAGCACGTACAACCATATTTCAATTGCCAGCGGATTCATGAAGGAAAAGAGTCTCGCTGGGTGACTAGTGGGAACCTGATGGGATGAACATTTGTACAATTTGAACAATTATTTTTGGCTATAACAAAAATTAACGAAAAAAATGGAGCAGTTGAGAACAGAAAAAAAAATTTGTACATAAATATAAAACAGTGGTCATGGCATGAGCACATTTCAATGCGACAGGCGGTGTTGCGCTATTATATTTAGTAGGATAATTAATAGGGATAATTATTTCCGAGTGGCCAATTATGGCGATTAAGCGCGTCAGCCCGCTTTTGACGCTCGTAATAATCTGAGAAAAATGCACGGAATTATTCGATAACAAAAATTTATTTTCCCTGTTACGTAATGAGCGCCTTAACGCAATCAGCCACTTTAATGAAATCGCTCGATAATGAATAGAAATGTAACTATGTCTAAGAGAGGATGAAAATTTTTTATCGAAGATTATCATGATTGCTATTAAAAGAGTCAAACAACCGGGCTAATTGCACTTTAAAAAACGAGCTAATTCTTATCTATCTTTGCTTTTCTGCTTATTACACTTTTATTTGTAAAAAAAAAGAAAAAAGAAAAAAATATTCCGTACCTAATGAATCAAAAGGACCAATTAAAATGTATTTATTTTCAACATGCTGGTATGTCGTTTGAAAAAAAAAATTAATTATGTACACTCAACATTAACGAGTTTTAATAATTTATAAACGCGTACCTTGAAAAGTATGGCGATGCCCAAATTCATGAAAGGTTTTGTAAAATCGATGACACTTTCTCGAGCGTAGTTGATAGTCATGGAGCCCACGGCTAGATCGGCTTTCTGAAAAAGATGTATTAGACGAAGCTTGAGTGGTTGTCGTGCAAATGACCGTGGAGAACGTTTCTATTTACATATCGACAAGTGCTCGCAATGACCAAAACAGGAAACTACTTATACATACACAGAGGATAGATATAGAGAAATATACTGAACGTATGTACACTGACATGTAAAACGTGCATGGGCGTGCGAACTTTTCATCGGACAGTCCAGGATTGATCGCAGGAATTGCTGCAATGATTAAAGCGGGCCCGACTGGGACAGATTAAAAATGTGTTATGCGAAATCGGCGCGGTTATTGTTATCTCGCGCGCTGGACCAAAAGTTTATGATTAATGAACTGCAACAGTCGCGGTCGAACGCCAGAGAGAAACGACGGCCGACAAATTTTGTCATTCGATCAATGAGTTTTATGAAAGTTTCACCTTCAGGATGTATTAAAATCGGAGTTGTATATGTACGGAGTGATGAATATATATATTACAATTTCATACTTCGTTCGTAAATATGAAATACGTGTATATGATACGAAATATAATATTGATATACAAAATATGATTTTGGTTTGAGGATTTGTTCAAAGATTTTTCGAAAAAATAATAAAAAAATCTCTAAAAAGTGCATCAACGTGAAAGATATTAAAACATACTAAGTTTAGTTTTTGGAATGAATATTTTTTTATAAAAATATCTGGCTTGCTGGTTTTCTTTTTTTTAAGTTTCCCTCAAACAATTTTTTTTAACTTTTGGAATGCATATTTCATTTCAATAAACAATTTTTCAAAGCTTTGAAAATATCTGAAAATAGATATATAGGTTTAGCGAAATATGTATTACATACATGTAATATTATGTAACTTATTTTTACATGAACAGGGATCAGTCTCGTAGAAAATACTATTCCTTCTCGCGTCACTTTGTAATTAGAAGTTTATTAATTTTTGATTGGGTTTTGATGCGCACTTTCTAGCTGCATAATATATGCTTTTTGTACTTATGTCAAAAGCATTTAATGGGCGATCGATAATTTGCGACGTGCCGGAGAACGCTTTTGCAGGAGTGCGCCACAAAATTGACGCTCCGAGTGCGATACTGGAATTCGTTTGCATTTACGATTCTAATATTCCTCAGCCAATTGGTTCCACAAGTTAAGTGTAGGTTAAATTTTCATTCATTTCCTTTTTTATTTAAAAAACAAACTTTTTTTATCATAAAGAAATTTTCAAGATTTTTGTAAAACTATAATTAAAACGATATGTTTAATTAAAGTGGATTCAACTCAATGTATTTTAATTAGTGCTTGTAAATATAAGCGTTAGTAATGTGAACACTCTTTGCTAATTTACATTTCGAAAATTTATCCTGATGGATGGCGGCGTTCCGTTACGATGTCTATTAAAACACGTTAGTAATCATTTATAAATGTTGGACACAAAGCAAATAGTTCAATTTACGCTGATGAAGTCGTTGTAAAATTTTTCGATAAATCACGCATGGCTTAATTAGAATCAATCGAATAATTCGATGACAATGTTACGATAACGGCATTGCATTTCCCAAAGGTTTTGTTGTATTTTGAGAGCACAACCAACAGTTGGTATTCATATATTACAATGTAAAAATAAATTAAATATTCGAAATGTAAACTTGCAAGAATCTAAATCTGTCTGATCAATTTTCCGTAGCTGCTGTTTTGAAACGAATAATATTTGATCGTTTTTGTTGCTTAAATAAATACACTTTATGGTAATTGTAGAGTTAAAGTTAGTTATCCAGTGCGTGGTCGAAAAAAAAAAAAAAATCAAAATGCATGTTTAAATTTTTTATCAATACACGTTGTAGGTTGGTTGTTTGTGGCAGCAGGTTTATTTGTCTCGCCATAACCGTATCAGTGGTATTTGCATGAAAATGCGGATATGATTGAATCCGGAAAGAAAATGAAGCCAGTGAACAGCGTATAAATATTAAACACGAGTATGTAAAGTATTTTTTTCCTCCCGTTCTTTTGTTGCGGCCTGAAGTGTACAATCACGTTACAATTATAATCAAAAAATAATTTGTCATAGAAACTTGTTTGCGCATACATATTTATACTATAATATAAATTTTCACGACTAATTTCGTTTTGGCTCGTGGCCGCGCGAGAAATAATTTGCATACATCCGGAAAAGGTATTAGAATTTACATAATCACACTTTGTACATAACATTTCTTCGCGGTTTACATACGTAAATTTGATGTGTAATATATGCTGATTGTAAATGACAAAGATATCTTTTTCTCACGAAAAAAATGTTTTATACAAAATGAAATATCTACACAATTTTATGCTAGTTACGAGTTTTTAATAATTCCATTTGGAGTCTCTTGACATTCATTTTGTCACAAATCCGCGCACGAATTGGAAACGATTTTTTCCCATTTGTCGATGAGCTTTAAACTCATAAACGGGCTTTAATTTTGAAAACAAATGTTTCATAATGAGAAATTACGACTTCACAGGCAATTGTATAAATTTTCAGACAATTAAGCTTCCATCTGGTTTCGTACCATTCAGCTCACTTTGATCTTTAAATAACGGTTTGTGTGCTCATCGGATGATGGTATAATTAATATATTCAGAAATTATTAAAAATGATGATCGTCAGGTTTCATGAAAAGTTTGCAATTGGGTAATACGTTTTATCACAAAGCATGATTGGCGAGCTCTTTGTAATTAGATCCACCAAAGACACTTTGGTATGTTAATTTAGAAACCCCTGAGTTAATCAAAGTATTTAGATGTATTTCAAATATTTCAAAACATTTCCATTATATAGCTTAATAATGTATATAAGAAAATTATATAATAAGTACATAAGAATATAAGAATACATAAGTATACAAGAAAAATATATAAGACAATATAAAGTAGAAACATTATATAAACAAATCCACTGTAAAAATCACAATAACAAAAAAAAAACTAAAAAAAAACTTTTTTTCAATTAGTATATATCTGAATAAAAATGTACAGTTTTCTGAAAGTTGTTAATGCAGGAATAATCAATCAAATTTTAACCAAGGTATAAAAAATGGCCGAGCTGAAATAATATAGACTCATAAATAACGTAAATGCACTTAATTGTACGGGCGCCGTGTCTACCATGCATAACGATTTTCGCGGCCAGATGTGACACGGAGCCAGCAATTTCGGCGTGTCCTCGGTTAGAATCGTCGTCACTATTTGCATTGCAAAAGCTTACCGACGAATTGATCACGTGAGTTTGCGATGTGCCTCGAACTTGATTCCGCCCATCTAAATTTCGAATCAGAGAAACAAATAAACATACACGCGCGCAAGTGTTATTTTATCTTAACAATACGCAAATTAAGTGTCAATATTTACGTCTGGCCATTTTGATTATTCAAATTTTGGTGATTAGACAATTTTATAAATATCTTTATTAACTCATAAATCAATGTAATAACTTAACGAATTAACCGATAAAAATTCGGTTTCAAAAATATTTGTGGACGGATGCGACAAAAAGTTACGTGCCGTTGATAAGATAAGGTATAGAGGAAGGAAGGTAAAATATGATTCCGACTGCGAGTTAAACTCCTACCGTAGAAAAGCGACGATCGAAGCCGAGGTGGTCGAATTTTAGATGGCGAAGGTCGCGGACTCACCTTATCCATGAGCTGACGAACAATTCCGTTCCACTCGCCCGTTTCGTAATCGTAAACGCCGTACTTGCCATCGGGAACGAGTTCGATCCTATAGGTGAATCCGACCTTGTGAGCTATTTCCTTAAGTAAGTCGATGCAGAATCCTTCGTAGCGTGCGTTCCCGCTGTAATTTCCCTGGCTTCTAAGCATCACGTACGGCTGTTCCTAAGAGAGTCACAAAGTCAGCTTCGCGACTGTCATTTATATTATTTATCACCGTGCGGCCGCGGCTAAACGTTTTGCTTCAAAACAACACGCATTTAATTCTCAACCCTGTTAGAGATTGGTCAAACCTATATTATATCACAGAGACATTTTTCTTGTCGTATTTTTTTTCTACCGCAACTTTTCGACAAGGTGCAAAACACATTAATGTAATTGACAAATAAAGCCATTTTCCAAGTGTCTCATACAGTTTCGAGCGACTTCTATGGCTTTGAACAAAGTTCACTTTGAGTATTGCATTCGGACGTTCGTGCGCTATCGAGTAAACAGAACTCGCAGGTATAAATGTTGTTGCTAAATTGATTTATGAAACTGGTCACAGAGAAACCCCGGCAAATATGAAATGCACTGCGGAAATGTGATTATAGTTTCCTGAATCAAATTCTGCTTCAGCGTTTTATCTATTTTGACCAAAACTTTGTTTCAGTATGTAAAATGTGTGCTCAGAAATAAAACGAGCTACGAAACTCGCACGCAAAGCAAATTTCGTACACCGAGAGAACCTTTGTGCTATATGTTTAACGTCTTGTTTATATACGCTAAGCTAATAATTAATTAATTAGCTTACTAATGATAATATTTAATTCGTTTTGATCGAACCACATGATAATTTTGTAAGCTAA
Organism: Trissolcus japonicus; assembly: GCA_030522925.1. Classification (NCBI taxonomy): domain Eukaryota; kingdom Metazoa; phylum Arthropoda; class Insecta; order Hymenoptera; family Scelionidae; genus Trissolcus; species Trissolcus japonicus. The sequence continues at coordinate 26,718 of JAPYZS010000325.1, read as the reverse complement.
CCTATAACATCACCTTCTGCACTTAGATGGATATTGAATTGTAGACCAATTTTGTGGCCACTTGTATGAAATATTCTAAACTGTCCCGTCCGTCAAACGATTTCGCCATAGTGGTCTAACCTCGATCAACTGAATTGGATTTTGCAATATCCGGTCGAAAGTTAACTTCAAAGACGAATTATAGGGCAAACATGGACTCATTTTGGGGCATCGACAAAGTCGATGTTACCTGTTGGCATTGGCTGAGATCATGTAACCTGTCGCTAACTACGCGGTTGTTTAATTGGTATTTACAACAGCTGTACGCTCCCGAATTCAATATCTATACTGTAGGATCCGACTTTATAGAACGCTACACACGTACATCTAAGCAATGCTGATTATCGACTAAATGGGATTAGTCTGCTCTATACTGACTATTACCGATGTCCCAGAGGATACGATTTCTGTTGGTGGTGCGAGAGAAGATGAGTGCAGATAACCACATACATTTTCCAACCACATCAGTCTTGGTGCATTGTCGCAATACCTCAAGAATTTGTAACTTAATGGTTTTGGTCTTGCAAAATATCTATTGTGCCATATTTGTAATCAAAATTTCCACATTTTTAAAATCCACATTTCACTAACGGAAAAGTAAAATTTTCATCAAACATTGATCTAATTTGAACAAACGTTACGAATTTTATGTTACGAACAAATTTTATGAATGTAAAATTTGAGAATTTTTACAACTTGAAACTTTTGTTTCATGTTGTCATTAATATCTGTTAATATCGATGTTAATCTGAGATGTTAGAAATGTTGAATGAACAGTTGATTTTCTGTGTAATAAACTAGACTTTTCTAAATCTCGTTTATGTAACCCTAAACAAAAAAATTAGCTTTGAGAACAGTCAGACAAAGCTTTGGAGTGCAAGGAATGGTTGAACTGTTCCATTAGATAAAAATATGATATTTGAACAAAATAGGTACGTGCGTACAATAGAGATATCAAAAAACATGAGGAATATTGTCAAGTGAAAGTTACACAGACGAAGATTGGAAGAAACTATAAAGATAGTGGCTAGAGAAGAATGAAAAGCGAAAAGAGTTTGTTTACAAACAATGGGTAGACAGGGATGCAAATAACTAAAGGTCAGGACAAGACTCAAAACAATGTTTTCATCCCAAAAGCAACGTTTATATTACACATGAAAAAAGAGACAACATTGTTTTTACAATAATGGAGACAAAAGTTCTTTTCACTTTCCATCCATCTTTGCTTTGTCACTTTTATACTGCTTTTAGAAGCGATAGCTTTGCAACAATGTTTTGAGTCCAACCACGGTCCTGTAAGAGTCACAGGCGATGAAAAAAGACAGATTTGATAATAACAAATAAAAGTATAAGTGTACACAAAAAATATCGAAAAGACAAAAATATGTTGCACATTGCAATAAGGTGAGAGACATGATGCGATATTTACATGAACTGGTGTTAAGTCGATAGACGACAAAGATTGTAAATAAATAAAACCAAATCATACATGTTGCATGAGTTCTCGAACGATGCCGTTCCACTCGCCGGTTTCCGGGTCCATTGCGCCATATTTCTCGTCTGGTACCAGTTTTAGGTGGTACGTGAATCCGACCTTCCTGGCCACTGCTTCCAGGAGATCCACGCAGAAACCGTAAAACCGCGAATTTCCCGTGTAGTTCTTTTCATGGTGCATCATCATGTACGGGGTCTCCTGCATGTTACGCGACCGAGCATCGTGCGAATTTCAATTCACGATTATTACACTTTTTGTTGGATCATTTTTTTTATTACCCAAGTGAAAATTTTGCCAGTGCATTGACACAATTTAGTTGCGTTTAAATTTGCACTGCACAAACAGCGATGACGGTTTTATCAATGGCCTGATCATCGCGCGAATTTCAATTATTGGAACCAACAAATTTTGTATTGATACAATTTAATTACGTTTATATTCATGTTTCACAATCAGTCATCACTGTTTTGCAAACTAAAAATCAATTATTTGCCGATAATTCGAAACTCAACAATTGTGATCATGTTTGTTTATTGTTGGATGATCAAATTCTAAATTAATTAAGCATGTATTTACAGAAAAATTTTGACTGAATGAAGAGTAGCGATGTGGTGAAAAAGGAAGGTCTAAGCAAGATGTTGAATGTTAAAACTTTCCTTACACTGTAAAAACATTGTGGAATATTACGCCGTACTTTCTCCTAAATAATAAAACTGAAGTTAAAGTTGCACATTAAAATTAAAGCTCATGTGCTTTGATATTAATGTTTAACTTTAAAAAAACATGCGTTTTAATTTGATTTTAAAGCTATGAGTGTAAAAATATGGTGTGAAAAAAAATCCGTTACTTGAAAATTCAAGTCGCAGTTTAAATTTTAAGTTTGAAGTAAAAAATTACGCACGTCGCGTAGAGGTTATGATGGTCTGCGCAGAGCGGTGCGCACGAGTTTCAGTCACACTGCTGTGATTTAATTTTAAACTTCAAAGTTTAAATTTCAAGTGCAACTGTAAATTTAATGCAAATGCACAGACAACTGAGCTACAGCATGTAAGGTGTAAAATTCTACAATTTTTTTTACAGTGAATCTAATTAGAAATATAATATGAAATTCTGACACGCCTCATGATTATTCATAAGTTGAGATATCGCTTGCTGAAAAATCGAGCACATTTAACTCTATTTCTACCAAAAGGCAGCTTCGCACAACAACTACTGTTTGCTTATAAATGTCTAATAACGAACTTCTGCCCTATATGTTCTCATCTTGCGCGGGATCGTAATCGTGACTAAACTCATATGTTACGAAACAACACTCGTCCGCTTCTTTTTTCTCTGTCTTGTGATACATTTTGAGCAAAACAAATGTTTGGCAACTGTTTGCATAATCTTTCATTTACGACTGCGTGAATTGTGCGTTTATCTGGACAACTTTGGAGTCAAAACATGCCTCACAAATATTGTCATAAGGTGCGTCCTTTCTTCTCCCATCTAACTTGTTTGAACTTTGACTGACATAAACTTTGCAGTGTTTGTGCGAACTTCACGGAACATGCGACTTATTTCTCATCAGATTGATGTTAAATTAATGTTATGCCAATTCCACAATGACTAATTGAAACTGTTTAATTTCACGAGCGAAACCTTACCAACTCCGTAACTTTGAGAATTAATCGAGAATTCTGTATGCCCTAATACTTTTTTCATTCGCCAGTTTGATTGCTTTTCATTGGCAAAATTATTTCCGAGATTGAAATAAGTGACGCGAAATCGTTTTCGTCTACATTACAACCTTCAAGTTCCATTCATATCACGTTAAGGAACGGAAATATCTTTTCGATCCGATGCTTGACCTACAGAGGAAAGTATTAATCTCTCAAAGCAAAAGTTTCGAGTTCACTTCGATCGATCCTTCCGTACGCCTCGTGTTTGTCACCGTCCACGAAAAGGGTTATAGATATCAAGTGCAGAGTCACAAAAATATAAGATTATATTTACCGAAGTAACTGTTCCCGGCAAATCGAAGCACAAAATTATATTTAATCGAAAGTTTCGCTCGGGTGCAAACTTTTTCATGCGAATTTCATTTTGGACGTTTACCAGAATCTTTTCATTGTTTCGTCACTTTTTTTTCTTATCGCTAATGAAATCCGGCATGCTGCTTTTGAGGATCGTGCGCCGATACTTTTTAAATCCCTAGAAACTGCGATAAATTTCCACTTGGGTACATGCAAGAGAAGATGGTAAAAGCGAAAAATTGCGCCCTGTTTAGCTTTCAGACGAGCAGACTAATTCAAAGCATGACATTTATGTGTTGGAATGAAAATGTGAGATGCCAGTGATCTGTTAAGAGATTACACTGTTAAATTATTATGCTCTTACACAAAGGAGATCATTGTATGACTTAGATAAAACATTCGTGATTTGTATTCATTCGGCGGCCTGTTTTTCCTGCGCTAAGTTCGCCAGAGATTATTTCTGAACGCACAGCGATTAATCTTGACCGACGAATATTCATAGCTTCATGTGCTTAGTGTTTCTTTTTCATTTCACTCACTTTACCTTACTAATAGCGTGTTTTTCTCAACTAGTTGGAACCGTTGCAGGTCTATTAATGTCTTTTTTATACCGATTGATTCCAACGAAAATAAATGCCTCCCTTCTTTTTTTCTTTAAAATAAACGTGTAAGTTGCACAATAAAAATATATATGTGATATTTGCGTACACAATAATCTTTTGAAAAAATCAAGTTAATATTTTTCTCCCTGTCTATAAAACTGTAATTTGATAATTCATGTTCATCACATATACATTTTTTAACGAATAAAAAAAGATCAAGTTTCTGCATGAATAACAAAAAATATACTCACCAAAATTGTTATCACGAGCAATGATACGTTGCTGGTCCCTGGATCATAAAAAGCCGATTCGTCTGTGACGTTGATCCCGGCACCCGGATGCCATTCCCCAACCTACGTGAAAGTTTGTTGTTAAAAGTCTCTGCGTTAATATTTTTGTTTTTAATTGTGAGTTTTAAATTGTGAATGCTAATTGCACGAAATTGTATTTGAAATTAAATCACAAAGATATGAAAATTACCTTGACTAAAGAATGCTGCTTCAATTTAAGCAAATCAAGCTTGAATTGGATCCTTCGTCCTTCTTTGAACTCAATGGGACCAGAAATTCCTTTCATCTCAACCTGAAAATATGTAGTTTAATGATACAAGCATTAGATATATATGAACTTTTGTGGCATTGCTAAAAAATTAAAAACATTTAATTGAGTTTTAAAAGTATCCGGCGGGATATTACGAAATTTTCTTCCAGTTATATATTATTCATACGTCGTTCAAGTAGCACTGGTAAGCCGGACAAAATAAAGTTATTAAATTATTAATGAAAGTTAATGCAATGGCGTTTCAGCGTTCATGGTTTTGCGTTAAAAGTGGACTATCAACTTCGTCGTGCAGATGAAATTTCTTCAGAAGAACCGAGAGCCGCAGTAAAAGTAAGTAAATCCAATTATAATTGTTGAGATACAAAATGTATAGACTCTCTCTTTGGAAACAGTTTGACAAAATTTTCGACACGTTTGAAAGGCTAATAACGAAAGTACACGACAAGAGTAAAAAAAAAATATTTTTTTAAACAACACTGTAAGTTTTCTTCTTTCTTACGTAAACGTTTAACTGAATATAAAGATTAAGGCGAATTAACTCTTTAAAGTTTCGACAGGCTTTCAAAGTCCACAGGGACGGAAATATACGTACAAATATATGTCGAATTTATATTTATTATATAAATTTATAAATGAGATATACGTAGAGTATATGCGAATATATTTTAAGTATATAAAATATATGTAAAATATATTTTGAACTATATTTTTGTTCGTGTGGGAGACCATTGTGTTTTTCGTTTAAACTGCGAATACATTCCTTCATCTCCATCGATTGTTTGTTTTAATTCAAAAAAAAAAAAAGAAAAATATCAACTTTATTGAAAAACAATAAAACGTATATTGGATTATTTAGAAGGTCTCGTCTGGATGAAATTATAAATTGTAGTAGTGTCCTCGACGCGTTACGACAACATAGTTCAAATTAGCCCATTCAAAAAATGGGCCTTGGCGCCACTGTCCGGCGCGCCATTGGTCGGTCCAATCCCGCCATGCTTCTTCATTGTGTTTTTTGTTGTGTTATAGACAATACTAATAAGTTCACTTTTTTGATTTTAATTGTGTTTTGAGTGCCCCCCGATTTTAAAATGGGGAAACATCGCCAGCGGGACCGGTCAGAGTCGGTATCTCGCCGATATAAACGTTCGCGACGTGATAAGAATACGCGTTCAAAATCACGCGACAACGACGAACATTCGAGCGAAACTCGTCGATCGAGATCACGTAGTCGACGTTCCACGAGAGATCGGACTCCGGACTGTAGATCCTAAAATGTTGAAAACCATCCTGGAACATTTGAAACGCCAAGATCAACGTCTCGCAGAGATGGAGGTTAGGTTACCGGTGGAAACTGCGACCGAGGCGCCAAAACCTCCGGACCCCCTTTCCGAGGATCAACCAGTGCTCGATGACGTTGTAAACGTCGAAGAGAGTATAACAGGTGGGCAGACAAAGAATGAGACGGTTCCTTAAGAACCGGGGCGGCGAACCAGGTGTCACCTCTTGTTGACCCTTTTATTTAAAAAGGCAAAGAGGGGTGACAACCGACTCAGTACTTTGCAGTTCTACATTAAATTGGTGGTTTTTTCCTTTCTGTAAAGACAAAAACGAACGCTCTGTAACTTTTGGAGAAGGGGAAGAAGATTCGATGACCGAATTCTTTCGTACAAAAGAAAAACTATTCAATGAACATCGCCTGGCTCCAGCGCTCTTTGACTTCGCGCGTACCACCACACGAGATGGATTGGAAGAAGAACATCGAGCACGACTATTGACGGCGTATCAGACCAAGGGAGAAGCAGCGTTCCTAGGCGCTCCTAAAATTAACAAGGAGTTAATGCCGGCTCTAAAAATGCATCCCAGCGTCCTGAAGAGAGATGATTATAAAATTAAGGAGCAAGACCAAGTTGGTGCCAGATTGCTCGCTCTGGGAACGGGAATGACCGAACTTTTGAAACCGGAGGTCAAAAAAGTTCTTCCCGAAGCAGCCAAAGACGCCCTGCAACAGATCGCTGATGGCGTTCACCTGATAACCGACCACCAATATAGGCTGTCACTCGCTCGGCGCGCCTTCATCATCCCAACCCTGAATCTGGTAGGAAAAAATGTGGCTGACAACGCCTCCGTCGACGAATGGCTGTTCGGCAGTGATTTCGCGGAGGAGGTGAAAAATGCTCAGGCGTGTGAGAAGACAGCGCGGGATCTTCTCAAACCGAGGCCCACCAAGAATATCCCACAGGCGGCTCGTCAGCAACCGACTAGATCCGCAGGTGCTCCGCAGCAACAGCAACAACAGCAACAAAATCAGGGAAACGGGAAAACCCCAGCGAGGCAGAACAAGTCGACTCATCAAGAAGGGGAACACCAAACTATCGGAAGAACCAAACTCGGCGATCGAGCTCCCGCTCTCGCTCACGCCCGCGCCGGCGTTAAATTCGGTAAGATCGGCAGGTCAATTAGTTTTGTATTATAATCAATGGGAAAAATAGCCTAGACCAACGCTTAAAGAACCAATTTTATCAGAAACCGCGTCAAAACAATGTGACTCGTTTAAATAAAGGGGCGATTACTGTTGTAGAACCATCAGTGACCAATTTTTGTCAAGTTATTTCGTTGTCGAAAAACATTCGGGTGGAGTTCGCTTCATTTTCAATTTGAAGCAGCTGAATCAGTATAGGTCAGAAAGCGGTCAGCCATTTCTCTAATTTCGCACAACGAAATTGGTAACGACCCTCTAGTAAAAAGATTTTGTAAGGGAGTGGGCCATCAAAAACCCCCTCGACCTAGGTAAGATCACGTCTGGGATCCAGATCCAGTGATCATGAAATTAAAAACTTATTACACGGATAGAAAAGCTCATCAAAATTTACTGTGATCATTGTAAACCGCGGACCATAACCTCAAAATGCATTTTATTATGATCATTGTAATTTATTATATGTAGCTTTACCGTCCGAGCTTTGCTGAGAATCATAGTAAAATATGATGGTGTTTTTCTATCCGTGTACCCGCACGAACAATTGTCACTAGAACGTCTTACCAAAAAATTATTGTTATTATTAGCACTAGGCTCTGGACAACGCTGCCAAACTATGTCTCTTCTAAAAGTTTCGCAAATAAAATTCTGTAACGATTCGCGTTCTCGATCGTATAAAAACATCCGCTCCGGGTCGTTCACAACCTCTGTTACATTTTGCGCGGTTCGCAGATAACGAATCGTTATGTATTATAAATATCTTAAGTTGTTATTTAAATCGAACTAAAGACTTACGTCCAAAAAATTGTGATTTGTTGTTCGTAGCTTTAAGACTGCTTCACAAAGCGGTAGGGGCGCAAACAATCAGTCATTGGATACGACAAACCCTAGTAGATTGCGTTGACGAAAATTTCGAAGCGCACAGCACAAGACATGCTTCGACTTCGCGAGCCGCCGAAAAAGGCATTACAATAGATATAATTAACCGGTCAGCTAGTTGGTCAGGCGAATCAAAGGTTTTTTGCTTGTTCTCTGAAACCATTTCTATTTGATTTCATAGATAACAATAAAACAATTAAAATCAACCGTTATGTGTGTGACAAATCTGGCTTTAAACATCTACAATGTATAATTTCATCCAGACGAGACCTTCTACATAATTTATAGATTAAACGAACTTGTGAAGTTCGATCTTAATTATTTTGAAGGTCTCGTCCGGATGAACTGCCCACCCAGAATTTCCCACCCGATGGAAAAAATTTCCAAGATTTGTACGCAGGCTTTGAATAATGAAGAAGCATGGCGGGATTGGACCGATCAATGGCGCGCCCGACGGTGGCGCCAAGGCCCATTTTTTGAATGGGCTAATTTGAACTTTCTTGTTGTAACGCGTCGAGGACACTACTACAATGTATAATTTCATCCGGACGAGACCTTCAAAATAATTAAGATCAAACTTCACAAGTTCGTTTAATCTATAAATTAATGACCCCAGTGTATAAAGTGGAATATTAAAGTCCTTTCGTTGTCAATTTATATCTGTAATCATAGGGGTGTTATCAAATTCCACAAAATGACATGAAATTTTGTCAAATATAGTCTATACATTTGGTACTCCTATATTGAGAAATCGATTTCCCACAGCTGTAGTTATAATGTTTATAGCCATTACCGTACGACCGTACATTTTATCATCATTAAGTATAGCATATACTCTACCAAAGAGCAATTTTCAATTCAAAAACTAATTTCGTCGACAAAGTTTATGTATTACTTTTTTTTACTTTTGTACAATAAGATGTTCGACTGTAATTTTATAAAACAAATGAAAATAACATAACTTTAATGATAAAAACAACATTTTCGTTCAATTTAGCTTTGTATTTACGTTTTACAGAGTATTAAAATGTTAACCTTTATCAAAACAAGTTTGAATATTTCAAATAGTAAGTAATTATAAATTTATAATTACTCTTTAAAGTAAAAGTTTTTATTTGTAATCAATTTTATGGAACTACATATATATATATATGTTCGTAACTTTGTTACTTCAATGCTAAACCTGTTTTAACTCATAAAAATCATTTTTCAGATAAAACAATGAAGCGTATCATGTGTGAATAGTAAAATTAATTTGCCCAACAGTTACAATAAACGTCATTTTTTATTCATTCGAATTCGTTAAATTTATTCGAAGTTTATCAAATTGCTTTTAAGTACATTGAAAAATACCGTGTCCAACATTTGTACAGTATATTAACACATTGTTTATTTAAGCCGTTCAATTATTAGCAGAAGCTTGCCATGGAGGGTGAATTTTATTTAACAAGAAGTGGCAGAAACAGAGACACGACGTGGAAAAGCCGCCTCGTCCAAAGGCAGAGAAAGCATCTAAATTGAAACTCAAGTTGCAACTAGAGTCATAAATTAAAAGGCTGACGGCCTTAGTCCTAGTTAGAACCTAACTTAGTCTGACAGTTAATGGTGGAGGTGCCAAGAATGACTTCCTCCAAGACACCGCGACTCTACTCCAGTTGACTTCGACCCAACGTAAATACTCCAATTAAAAAAGACTGTGCCAAGGATGGCAATTGAGTTAAAACAAAGTGACGTTTTATTTGTCAAAAATTAAAGTAACAAGTTATTGATCCCAATTCCTATTATCCTAATACATAATGAAATTTTAAAATAGATATGTTTTTATAAAGACAATTTAAGAATAATTTTTAAATGTATTTTTTAACGCTACACCAAAATATGATGGACAATGAGTTGAAAAACATTTTTAATTGGTCATTGATTTTTGTATCACTGATCGAATGTCTGACATAATGTATTAGTGTACTACTGGTTTCAAGCTGGTAAAGGCAGTTGCAGTGTTACATTTGCTGACATTCACCGCGGCATGTTTGGTACAGAATTAATTTAACCAACACGGTGAAAAAGAGATTCTAAGAACAAGATTAAGCTAGACGTAGGAATGTCTATTAGATAGCCATAATATTTTTTAGTATGCGCGAGCAATCGTACACTGCAAAAAAATGTGTTTTAAATTAAAACATTTCAGGGTACAGTTTTAAAACATTAGCCAAACATGTTATCCAAATGTTTTAATCTATAAAGGTGTTTTATTTTGAAACACCTAACCTCAAATGTATATCTAAACGAATAACCTCCAAGTGTTTTATTTTTTCTCAAAACGTTTTATTTTTTTTACAGGAAACGTTTTAAAACGTTTCCTGTAAAACACTTCAAAAATAAAACAGAAAAGCCATTAAAACATTAAGTATGTATTTATTGTTTTAATTTAAAAGACATCGGCCTACAAATTTTTTGCAGTGTAGAGCCATGACATCGCAAATGCGACCATTGCAATTCAGTCGACCTCTAAGTGCTTCTTCGTCTATCTTTTATGCTTATACACAAACGAGATTTCACGAGGACGACGGACTTTACGAGATTGCGCCGCTTAACAACATTTTCAATAGCCAATCATCGCTTTTTGCATGAACCGATCAAGACCATTCAGTCGGCAAAAGTTTTACAAGACGATGCACTTGAAATTTTAAGGGATCAGCCAATCGTAATAAGCTGTCGATTGTGTCGGATCTTGAACGGGTTTTTATTATTTTCACACCTCTAGAAAATTGTTGCCCAACTCGTGATAAAAATGAAAAATTGAGTTCCTATGGGAAAATTTTCCTTCAAACTACATTCACGTGTGCTTTTTTTTGAAAAAAAAACGCGCTATCCGAAACTTTTCGATTCGATTACAAGACTGTGCCTAAATTAATTTGATATTTTGTAAATTATACCAACTGTGATAATTGGATTTTCAACAATTTTAATTCATCATCCCTAGTAGAAAATAATCGGGCGTATGTAGGGCGAGCTCACCCTATAAGGCCCCTATAAGGGAGAGCATTACAAGCCCTACAAACGTCCGATTAATTTCTTTTAGGAATGAAAATGAAATTTCAAATTGGGCTAATTTTAATCTAACCATTGATACAGTCAATGTACATCAAAGCACAATCTATTCAAATGTCTATGACGGGATTTGTAAAACGGAAATAAACAACAGCACAAAGTGTCTGTTTGCAATAATTAAGATGATTTAGTTTGTCGAAACTGAAAATGCCCATGATTATAATAATTCGCGCACAAATTATTCGTAACGACGTGCAGAAAATGTTTTTCTCGCAAACTTCTTAACCCAATTTTGCGAGATTGCTCGATTAAAGTCAGCGGAGGATGCATGCGCGCAAAACACTCGCAATAAATATCATTGGATATAAAATCAGCGGATTAATCTTGCGGAAGTAAAAACGCGCGCGAGCTCGCGTCGCGCCGAAAATTATCCGACGCGTAATAACTTCCGGCCGACATTGTTTCGCTCGCGCTCGACAAAATTAATATCTCCACTTTGTTGCGTCAACTATACGTCGGGCGTCCCTCTCCTCCGTGGCGGCCGTTAAATACGAAACTTGTCTATTTATGATTTTGCTTTGCATTGCTAATGACAGCTTCTCGCTGTCATTTGGACGCCATTTGGAGAGTCGCCAACCGTATTTTGCACCGCGCCATTACCGATCCTTTTCACGTACGACGAACATCGACCGACATTCTATACGTACTCGACATCACTTGGATAATATTCATGCTGCAACACTCACGTCTTACAATATATCTTGGCGCCGAACGAATAAACGGATTATTTTCCTCTAAAGTGGACGACTTCACTCGCCACCCTGCACCTCATATTGCTTACTGTTATTTGATATCAATTCCAACGCCCGGTTATATTTTTTTTTCAAATCGGATTTTTCTTTTGTGAAGCTAAAAAAAGTTGATGATATTTTTATATATGAAAAAATATGAAATGTAATACGCTAAAAAATGACGACGTATATTAATTTAAATTAAAATTTGATCCGTTTGAGGGACGCGAAATGAATCGTGTTTTAATGAAAAAGTGTTCAATTTGAATCGTTTTTTTAAAGTATCGTTGACTCATCTCATGAACCATGTTGAATCAGTAGACAACGAGCTCAATGTAACGTAACATCCGGGCTTATAAACGCTTGTCCGAAATCAAATTCCACCTCCAAGGTTTGTCCATGCCGGTGAATTCTGCGGCTGAGGAAAAATCAGCTAACTACCAGTTGAAAACATTAAAAAATAAAACTTTAAACATTTTTTAAACAAAATTAGAGGTCTAAATAATGTTGAAACATGTGAATTATAGTTTTTGAACCTCATAGAAACATTTCTTTGAGTTCGTCTAATAGAAGTAGATAAAAAAACAACGTAAAATATGTTTTTAACTTAAATGTACAAAAAAGCACTTCACTGGTTTTTCCTCACAGCCACAGAATTTAAGTTCGACTGCACCGAAAATTGATACACTGAAGCACATGAACCAGTCTGAATATTTAACGGTAGAATTAACTGAGCAAATTCGTTAAGCTGTTAGCTTCAATTGTATTAATTTAATATCAAGCCATACGATGCATGAATGCATCTGTCAAAAAAAGTTTGAGGTTAAAAATTCGACCAATGGTTTACTATCAATGTCCACGCTGAATTGAAAAGCGTTGTTAAAAAAACCGTTTTTTGTTCTTTGAAAAATAAAAAAAAATCACAATTGTTGAATTTCTCAATTATTGAAAATTCATTTCGTTCATCAGCCATTCCAGAAAGTTAGTAATTTCAAAATGGCATTAATTCAAAAAGAAATGGTAAAAATATTTTTACAACGCAATAACTGGGTTGAATATTTTTTCTAAAGTGCGAGAGTAAAAAATGATTGAAATGAGAGATAAACGATCCCAGATCTCATTAACCAAGTTTATTATAAGAGGCAGTTAATTTTTATACGCGTGATTAAGGGGAGACGAAGATCGCGCTATGTATTATCGTTAGGATCTTTATTGGCGCCACTCCATTTCCTGAAATGGAATACATTCCGCGAGTTGAACGGATATGAATACAGGATAGTGTTAGGTATGAAGACCCGAGATCTTCTGAGTCGATTAGAGGAGCTATGTGAAGCGTTATTGGAATCTTGTTGTGACGCTATAAAATTAATGATAGTCTGTAAGTGCTAGGGGACGGGTTGGAAAGGTGAATATCGTTTCTCGTCGTAATTAGATTAATCTCGTCACCGACTAGTGCTAAGCCAAGTGTTTGGCAAATTAAGGTTTAAGCCACTCTTATACACGCTTATAGTATTACGGAGTATTGAATTATTAAACTCTCCGTAGGTTGCACTTGAAGCACAGAAAACATCTAGCCGGGTTTCTAAGAACATAACTCGATTTTGATCAGATACGAGAATATAGAAAACACACATACATTTTATATTGAATGATACGAAATTCTGCTTTTTTGTATGCAACGTTTTTTTTCGCAAATTTTCTTTTCAGTTATTGAAAAACGATGAAAGGTACCGTTGACATCAATTCGGAAGGCAAAGGGCGTTCACAGCAAACATCGCCGCAATCTAAGTCCAGTATTCTCACATTGTCCCAGCATGTAACTCGCGTACGTGACTTTCATCGTGCTTGTTAGCGAGCAAAAAATTACATTTGGTGGCAAGCGAACGTGCAATGAGTTTGTGCTCTCGCAAAACTTCTCTCGACAAGACGAGGAGCCGCTGTGAAAAGCTAGAGGCTAATGCAGTAACAAGCGAATAAGAGATAATATAAATTACGGCGGTTTCTCGGGCTCATATCTGCGCTTCGGAGCAGAATTACAACAATTGTTAACACCGTGATCGTTGATGCGTTCATGCATATGTGATTTCAAGTTTGTATTGAAATTTACAAATGAGAAGAAACGTTGATAGAATTGAACGTCTTTCAGATAAAATAAAAATCAACCGATAATAAACGATGAATTTCAAAATGGAAATGCACGCGCGAGCCGCAATTAATCGTATAATTGAGTGCGCATTAAATATAAATCTGATGGTAAATATTGCATTGGACAGGCCTTGTGTCATTTAGAGTAATATATATTGGCACATTAATTATCTGCACGAACCATCTTAATCATTTTAAAATTCATTCAAGTATTTGCACTTGGAAATTTCGTGTTATCCGCTAAATATCTTCGTTTGTTCTCATTGTCCGGATATTGTTCGTTTTGGCGACGCGCCAGACCCTTCGAAAGGTAATTCACTGTCGACTTTTAATGTTTCGCAAACCAGTGAAATATCACAAATTTTTATTGCTGTTAACTACACGATTTGAGCTATGTCAATTGTGGATGTTCAAATAACACGGGAACTATATTTTTGATGATTTATTCTTCTTTTAAGAAGAATCAAAAGAGTTAACTTTTTTTGGCGAGTTCAACAGTTTTTGCAAAAAAAAGTTTTTTTTTCTGTGATTTGTTGCAATGTTTTGCAGACGATTCATTTGAATAATACGAGGTTTTTAAAAATAACGTCATACTCACGGAATTAATGTAGTTGATGAGAGAGAGGCCGCCATCCCATGGTTTTTCCAATTCACAGGACACGTTTGCTGGTCTGAGAGCGTGGGACTGTTCAAGCGTTCTTAAGCCAACCGCAAAAACCTGCACGCTATCGTACATTAATGCTGGTTCAGCCTGCAAGATAAACAAGGGTGGTAGAAAAAACAAATAAAAGATTGAATTTCAGCCCCATCTCCTTTTGCCAAGAAATAACGTGCGAAATTTATACGACAATGGGTGAGTATTTATGACTATTTTAGACGCTAAAATTTTTACTACGAGCAAAATTTCTGATTAGTTTTAGCAACTGAGCAAACAGGTGATATATAAACAAACGCCATTTAGTACACCTTCATTGTACACAAACATTTTATGAATACAACTTGTGCTCATCAGTTTTTATATTGTTCTACAATACTATTGTTATAAAACCAGAATAGGAAAGGAGATTTAATGCAGAATGTAAAATTTTAGTGGCAAAATGTTCGGCTAATGATGACGATATGAATAATAATAAAGTTACCTAGTTTATTATTTTATTACCATACATAACAAAACGATGGTTTTACTATTGAAACATTTTCTATGTAAAATAGTTTTGAAATGTACTTTCAACGTAATTTGATTTACAACTTTAATTACATAAAAAATTGATGATTCATTTGGTTTAATTCAGCAAAAAAAAAAAAAATCAAATGAAACTGAACATTTCACAGATAATCAGAAATAGATCTATCATAATTCATTGTGCTGACGTTCATAGAAAGTATTGAGCATTTAATTCGATTCACTGGATTCATTCAAGTATAGAAAATTGAGCAGAGATAAATTTGCGCTATTTTTCGTACCGCCGCCCCTCAGAATTGCCGTGAATTTTTGTCATCATTACAACGGGAAAATCCTTACGTTCAATCGAACTCTGCATAATAAAGCAAAACGACTTGGAATCGTTTGCTAAATTCCACGTACAGCTATTATTCGAAGTTAAATTTCAGTTCGCTTTAACAAAATCACAAGAACGAGGGATTTTTTCTTTTTCTCCGTGTGGTGAAAACGGGAACTGTGAAAATCAACTTATATTTAATGCACAGATTTGCACACCATATTGCATGAGGTCGATTTTCATATGAATGTTTATTATTTTGTTGAAATAATAATTTAAATTTTAAGTTTAAAATAAAAAAATGTATTTTTTACTTCTTTTTACATTTGTTAATCATGCTTTCAATTGTACAGTAACAAGATAATTATCCGGGGATAATTTTCATCCCGTAAGAAAACAAAATTATACGCTGATACTCATGATACCGTTTGTAAACTATACAGGGTGTCCCATTTTAATCCAGCACCTCGAATAACGAGTTGTTTAGAAAATTTAGACTCTTATTTTTTACATTTTTTTCTTCAACACACATTTTTAAAATTATTACAGGTGCCGGATTAAAATGGGACATCCTGAAAATATCCAAATAAATATGTATTATTATCGTTATATTATGACTTATTTATCACAACAAATTATAAAAATATTATTTACCTCATACAAAGACAAATAATGAACTAAATAAGATACTACAAAATGGAATGTTGAATGTAAAAATGATTTCTTGTTCAACGTGGTGAAAGTAATGTGTTGAGAATAATTTATGTCAAAAATGATTAACAAACGAGAATTCCCATACAATTTCGATAACAATTTCATGTTTAATCGTGCATTAGCGTGCAATTTTAATTCCTATGCGTTTCAATTCAATTACCAAACGTCCGACACCGAGTCCGCTTGAACTTTTCGATGTTTCATTTTTAGTCACCTTGAAAATCTTTTTTTTTTTGTTTCGATGGAGGGACTTAATTACTACCTAACAAGCTCAGGACCGTGCGGTATACCCTGATTAGTGTTGAAATTTTATGAATTTCATTTAACCATCGAATCAGCGCATCGCTACTTTTTGAACCTCGCAACTCTTCCCTAGTAGAAATTGTAAGTCGGCTTACGCATGGATCTGACGAGGCAACCATACTTAATATGCGGCTCACATCTGGACTTCTTGACTGGCCTACGATAGAATGTAACGCTCGATTTGGAGGTGACATTCGTCTGGTAAACCATATCACCCGACCAGGGCCTGGTGTGGGCCTAATACAAACGCCCGGTCTGAAGTTTTTTATTAAGCACATTTTTTGTCAAAGTCAAAAATTTGTTCTAAGTCCAAATACTGAAACCACGTCGGGGCCATACTAAAAACGAGCATTAAATTCTAACGTGGGCCTCACGTCGGACCACGTCGGGCCCTCATTGGGTTACCATGTTTGAAAATTATTGATTTCAAAATTGGTAACCATAATTGGTGTAGACTAGGGCCAAATTAGGGTAACCCTAATTTAGGCTTACGACCGCAAATCAAGTCTGGCCCTCGTTTTTGATGGGACACGCCTAATTGAATTTCCACTAGGGTTCGTTTTTAATTCATCAACGGTCACTATTATTATAGTCAATTGCTTCAAACGTTACGGCAACCCGACATGAATTTCTGTTGTACGCGAATGTATCGTGGGAATTGAATTTGAATTTTTGCAGCGGAAAAAAATCGATCCGGTAAAAAAATGAACAGGACTGAAAGGCTGGCAAAAATGGTTTGGCGAATTTTCGTGCGAGAAGTGCTGGATATATATGTAAATATCAGTTGCACTAACGTGCGAGGTGTATCTATAGTGGTTTATGCATTCGGATGCGAGTCAAGTATTAGGAGTACGAATTCCCGAGTAAGCGCGTACATTTGACTGGACAAACAAACTAGCAGATCAAGAACTTGGGTAAAGTTGGTCACGTCGGACTTCAACATTACCGCACACGACTTGAGATATTCGTTCCGACAGGCACGAAGTTTGCGGTTATATACGAGAAGTATTAACCTTAATTCAAGACAAACAAGGTCGATTGATGTTGCATAATTGATAAACAATACGCCAAGGGATGTTAATTAGCACCGTTGGCTGAATGGAGTGAAGATTCATCATTAAACGAGAAATTACGAAGGAATGATGCTGACTGTGTGCTTAGAAATGTTGTTATTAGTTACTACTCGAATAACTGCGCGTAGTTGAGATACTTCATGAAATCAAATAAATTGAGTTTATAATGTATAATGAAATCGTCAGCAAAGTTGGTCATTCTAATTTAAACATTATACTGTTATAACACGGTAGGTAAATCTAAATTGTACCAAATGCTAATGAGAAAAATTCATAATTTGCAAAGATTTCAAAATAAGTTTTCAAGAGGTTGTTCATAATTTAACGGTATATCAAGTGTTTTTTAGAGGGAAAAAAATAACAAGACATTTTCTTCCTGAGTGGTATGCAAAGAATATTAGAACGTTTTTCAAGAAGTACGTAACATGGAAAAGTTGCTAAATTGTTAGTGAAATCATGCAAATATATCGACCACGCGATTTGTCACCTGCAGGTGAAGCACAATCACAATTTATTTTCTGGGACATCGACACCTTCAATTACAGTGGATATGCTGAAGGGCTGACAACTCTCGTAAATTTTGCGAATTCTTTCCGTCATTTTTGCGTCTGCTTTTCTTTTCTCCGCCCCTCTGTCGCGTTTCTTCGTGAAATAAGAATAAAAAAACAAGAACAGCGCGATACGTTTTGATTTACGACGCAAACAGCAAAGATCATCCAGCTCTGCCTGGCGAATTCGGTGGTTTCCACTTGCTTCTGCGCCAAAACAGTGCTCAAAATTGAAATCGGCGCGTTTCGTTCTTATCAATGTTTTTGTTGCGAATTATTGAAAACGAATGGACTGTCGCCTTTTTTTCAATCTCTCGTTAAGTTAATAATGTCATTTATTTGTTTGCTTTTAATCGAACAAAATAAACGCGGAAAAAAAATTGCGTACAGTGAAGTACTGCGAATAAAGTGGAAGCGATAAAAGAAACGAAGAAGAACCAAGCGAAGCAAAAACTCGCAGAATAACGTCCGAGTTTTTCTTATCAAAATGTTTATCTGAATTTGACGGTGATTTCATTTTTGTTTCCATCGATACGAATATTTAAGCAGAGCTCGGGCGATGTAATTCTTGTTGTTTATATCAAATGGTTCCAGGGCATTGTTACATTCGCGTAGAATTCATCTTCTCTGGGGCATGATAGGATATATCGATTACAAACGTGTTCGATCTGCTTTCTCTCATAACAAACGACTTGTTTTTACATTCCGTTGCCTACTGTTTTCATTGTGACTTTAAATTTGATCCTTGATCGGAAATGGATTTAGAAACAAAAACACTTTTTGCTCGAGAATTTGTTTTTAAATTTATAATCTAGCCAATGGTTACAAAAGAAAAAAAAAAACAATCACCTGAAGACAAATTTGTTTAGTTAAAAACTTTTCCAATTTTTAATTATTTAGCAACTAGGAAAGGAAACATTCAATATTGAATAATAAATTTTAACAATTACTTATGCTAATTATTTTTACGTACGCAATCACTTTTAATGAAATGTTGTCATGACATTATTGACGTTGCATCACGCATTAAATACTGTTATAATTTTAAGTACCCGTCAATTTGATTGTATAATTGTCACGAAGTTTATATAAATAAAATTAGAAGCTACTGGTCCCAGATTCTACATTCAGTTACGCTTAGTACGTAGAAACGCTTCAATATGAAATTCGTTAGTGCTTTCTTGACTTTGGCCTTGCTAGTCGTCATGACAGAGGTAAAATATATCCTTCAAAATTTTTGTTTACATTAAGATCATTGGGTTTAATCATTTGTTGTTTTAATTATTGTTATAGCAATTAGATATGGGTGGCGGAATGATGGACGGTGACATGTTTGGCACACTAATTGCACAGGGTGCTGAAATGATGAAGATGGCCTGCAACATGATTCCCGAAGGCATGCCCATGATCAGTGAGATGAAAAAAGTATGCGACACAATTGTGAACTTAATAGGAATGTTACAATCCGTCATGTAAAATACAAAACTGAATTACTCTCGAATATAAAAAGAATAAATAATTGATTGAGTCGTAATTTGTCATTTTTATCACTGTCCTTTTGAGATTTGATTCCTACTTTGAGTGTTGCTGTCATTCACTTGGGTCATTGATTTATACAGGCATAACAGACTCATCAATTGATTAACAAATTCCTTCTAATAGGTTTCTGAGAAACTCGATGTTGCGAACTTCTTGTGCTTTGTAATAATTAGAGTTCAGATCTCGAGTATGACTTAATGAGGCACAGAGACCGTCTCATGAGACCCGTTTGATAATAATTTTCCATCGATCTAATATTTGATTGGTGTTATTTTGAATACATGTCTCAATATTTCTCGTCGCGTCTCATTATTTGTGTGATGCGTAAATTATCGTAATTTTCACGATAATGCAGGCTTTGTGTATAAGGGATCTACTGTCTTACGGTTCACTAGACTTTATAAGTCAGGGGTAAGTTTGTAAACAATACCAACTGCCTGTATTACGATACCGTAAAAAAAGATTTATTCTTTTCAAGATAGTTCATAGAATATGCTTGCACTTTCCGCAGCAAAAATAAATATATAACTCATGAGCCAAGAAATAAGTTACCAATACGATGCCACGGAAATAAAAATATCCTTCCTGGTCAATTGGAAATGAGTTTTCTTTAATCTGTCGCTTTTAGTATTTAATTTTTTATTAACGAGTTCTTGTTTTTTCATGATTGGAAAGAATGATGAATACAAATTAAATAATAAAATAAAGAAAATGGAATGTTGATATTAATTCGTTTTAATAGGATTTGTTTTGTTAATTTCGTTCTAATGTATTTGTAACACTCTAACTATGCTTTGGTTGAGAATACAAATGAAATTTGTGTTGCGAAATAGATTGGTCAAAGTCATTAACCAGTTTGGCTACTCGAAGTTGACTATCCTCTTAACAACTTAAACTTCACGTGATGAGAATCACTTTGAAATTCAAAGTTTGCAAGAAATTGCTCTCTTTTGTCAAAAGCACAAGCGGAGCGTCTTCATTGACGTTCGTTAGTGTTTGCCTTGTATTCACGACAGACAAACATCAGTTGTAAAGTTATTACGAGCATATATGCATATTACATATATGATATGAAACATATGTGGGTTTTAAAAATTTCTGCCCTTTTTTATTCAATATTTTCATGTGCAAATATTACCTAATGAGGTGATATTGAGATGATGTTGCACCGCATTTCCTAAATATCGCTAACTACATAAGTCTTTAATTGCCGACAAAAGTTATATAACTGATTCCGACGCATCAGATGGCATTCAGTTGATTCTAATTAGTATTTCGAATATATATGTTGACATGAAGTTTCCACTCGTACTGATTTTAACATTAACTCTGGTCGTTACTTTCATGTAGGTAAAATTTATGTCCAATTTGTTAATTGTGCAAGTTAAGTAGTTCATGTATATTTTTATATTTTTGAATTATGTATGTTGCGGTTGACTGAGGAAGAATTTACATCTAGAAAATAGCAAAAATCATACTAATCTTGACAGATTGATCAAAAATATACTGATGGAAAACTTTTAATATTGATATAAACAATGAAATAAATTTATAAAGTAGTTTCTTAATCGCATTAAGTTTCATAGAAGAATGATGGAATTTGAGTTTGGTAAGAAAAACGCTATAAAAACTACATGTGGATGTTTACTGAAACAAGATGATGGTAAAAAGAATTCATTAAAAGTGTGAAATAATTCTGTATAAGACTTCTCAATCTGTTGAATTCAACTTTTGGTTTTACATAATTCATAATTCCTTGAATAAAAATGGTACGTCATGTATTAGCATTTGTTTGGCAATAAATTTATTTATGAATGAACAGCGCACGTTTTCTGGAAAGTACAGTAAAAATAAGATGCAACGAGATGTAACAATTTTTATTCGGGATGCGAGGGTAGTTTTTTCAGATAACTGTGTGTAGCCGTTAGTTCGGGCAGGGAAACTCGTTGAAAAATGTTGAAGACTGGAAGAAACATACGAGAGGGTGGAGGGTAGTGCTCGAAAATACATCTGCACATGTGCAAGCTGAAGGATGCCAGCAGTAGAAAAATAAAATAAAACCACACAACGGAGTGCGCCGCACCAACCGGAAACCCTGGTTGCATACTGATTGTATAAATTCGCACGCACTTTTTAAATTATACAATATTCAGTTACGTCAATATTTTTCTGTTATCATAATAATCAAACAAGAAATAAAATTATGCTCTTGTAATATTGCTTTTGATTTCAAGCTTATAATTTAAAACAATAAATAGCATAAAATAGCTTTCATTTTTATTCATAAATTTCATTGGTATCTTGACATTGATGCTTTTCTATTTGCGATATTAAACGTGAAGTATAATTTTGAATTTCAATTTCATGAATGATAAGAGAACAATTATTTAGCTTGTTAATATACATTCACAACAGTTACAATATATCCCTATAAATACTATGACATTCAGAAAATATTGGACCGACGTAATAGATATTAAAGAGAATTAAACAATGTTCCGTTTAATGTCCGCCTGAATAATAATTCTGAAATATCAGTTTAGGTTTTTGAAATTGTATGAATATTCAAGAAATGTTATTTAGGCGGAAGAAAGCATAATATTTATAATATTATGTGCTAATAGGAATTCTGCAATATGTAACCCACGTATGTTATTTTACTCTAAGTTTTCATTTGATATACAATATCAAGAATGAACTTTGGGTGCGTGTTAAACATTATTTCTACAGTTATTATGAAACGGAACAAAACGGGTCTCATTTGTGGGTTTACACAGTTCAGTCATGAATTGAACCAAATTTATTTCAAAGTTAATTGAGCCGGGCTCCGCGCGATCGACAATGTCCACAACAATTAGCACAAGCTCGCTAATTGTAATTAAGGGCATCGACGTGACAGATAATTACTCCCTTGAGTTATGATCTATTTCCCAGGTTAACTTGGTCACTTACACCCGGCTTTACGCATGTTGAAACATTTCAAATTAGCGCGTATTACAGATTTGACAAATTATTTCGACGTTTAGTCCAAACAATATGATGCAATTTAACTTTTGTTTTCACTTCCAAACACACACTAACATCGAAATAAATGGAAGGAAAAGCGACCTGACCATCTAAAACTTTTCATTATAATAACTAAAACCATTTAAAACAATGTAGCATTTTATCATTGAAAAACCATTGATTTTAATCAAAGATATTTAACACACAACACACATTTATTTCAAGTTTAAGACAAAAAGATTGAACAAAGGGGTTAACAAAAGAGAAACTCAAAAAAGAATATTGGATTTGATATTTTTTAAATATAACCTTGTTGGATACTTCATAAGTTAACAAGTTTCAGCTGATTGGGCGAATGCTAGTTTGCCTCCTTACCACGCTCATTCCTTATATATCTTTGCGCAAAAGTTGCCGTGAATTCTCAATCTCATGGCTTGGCAAGTTTCTTAATTCGAAGCTCTTGCGGAGAAAAACTTATTTCACGTTTCGTTATAAACTCGATCAGAGCATTTGCCGCAGTTTGTTAGACCCGACAAGTGAAGGAAGTGCAACGTGGATGCGACTTCACAATTGACATTCTTTCTCTCTAGTCGTTTGTCGTTTAACTGCAGTTCACTGGTGTCGAGAGAAATCCAGACAATTTTGAGGTTTAAGAAAAAATCATCGTCATTGTTTGCACACGAGATGAACTTGTTTGAACAGCGGTTGCGCAACTGATAATATTATGCAATACGAAATAGAATATTTCGTCTTCTTTATATAGATATAACTTGAGGTTCACTTGACTTACCTCAATAATACGTGATTTGTTCAAAATTGTATTTCCAGCTGGTTGAAAGCGTTCCATATCGCGCAGAATGCTACGCACACCAAGATCGCCAGCGTCAATCAATCGAAAGGCCGTTATATTTACGAAGTTGTATTTGAAGTCCTCTAAGTCGAAAGTCTCGATGTCCTCGATAAAGATAAAGAAAAGCTTTGAGTCTTGGATATTTCATTTAAGTTTATATTTCTTATTTATTTATACTTCAATTTTGTCTAATTTCGTTTTCTCATTCTTCAATACTTTTTTTTTCAATGAATAATATCTAAAATTCAACTTACAAAAGTTGTAAATAGGTAGTGGTATTTGTAGTAATTCATTTCCAATTGTAAAATCTGAAATGTTGAATTTAGCAATATTATTATTGTATTGATAAAAATTAACTTAAAATCCTTAAAAGGAAATAACAACATTTTTACCATGTTAAGAAAAAGGTGCATGTTCTCAGTTTTGGTATCAATAATAAAATTCCAAATCTCCTTATGTTTTATCTCGGTGAGGACTTGTTTGTAGGATTCCGGATCGGCTTTACGCAAATATACTTCAATGTCCTCTGTTTTTCGAGAACGTACGAGTTCTCGAAGTTTCACTATTCCTGAAAAACAAAAACAAGTTTTGCTTTATTTCTTATGTAACAGTTACAATGGTGAAAGTTTTTCTTGCATATATATATATTAAACTCAGATTATGGGTCAAAATGTATTGATACATTGTAATTGACCCATATTAATTATCATAGATTATTTTATCAAAGAGCGGTGTGGAATGTGTATCATGAAACCTTTTAATTGTTCTCCTCGAATCAATTAGAATACGGGGCAATGCAATTAGTTGATTCAATTAATCTCTGCATAACAATTAACAAAAATTTTTTTCACCTTGCGGTGAGTTAATATCTTTGCATTACACTGTATTACTAATTGAAATTAGAGAAGTGCAGATTTTATTACAACGTTAATAATTTATGAAACCTGATTATTAAAACATTTTAAAATTATTCGCAAAATTTTTCTTAAAGAGTTAGACAAAAGTGTTGAATCTGTGAATGATTAATAATCACAGTTTGAATTGTTATAAATAATGAAATAGACAAAATTAACAAAATGGGAAAATAAAAAACATTGATCGATAAATTAAATTTTTAAAATTGATTCGTTAAGAGTGATAGAGAAATAAGTAAAATGAAAAATGAGAAGATCGATATCCGATCATTATATTGGTGCATATCAAATTATCATAAATCAATATTTGTTCTTATTCATTAAAGGCTTTTTATCAAATTGACGGCTGGTTGGGGGTTTGCCTGGTTGAGCATTTTTGATGAAAAGGGATAAAAATTCTGTGTTCAGATAGAGCTTAGTTGCGCAGAAAACATTTATAATTATTATTTTTTAGATTCCTGAAAAATATATTAAGAGATTTAGATTTTTAGCAATTGCACCCAAAGTATATTTTTAGTGCATATAATAATATTTTAATGTAATGTAATAATATTTTATTTCTACTTTTTGCGTATTTTACGCACCTTCACTGCGAAAAATGTGTTTTAAATTAAAGTTAAAAATTATACTTCTTTTATCGTATAGTTTTAGAGATGCAAATAGAACATGACTAATTGAATTATAGATGGAGTAATAAGTCATTTATGTTAACGAGTGCATCAAAATTCCATTTTTGGTCATCCCTTATCACGAGAGCAGTCGTCGATTAAATGGACGGAAACCCCTGAATCGCGATGATCCGATGAAATCAATACCTCCAGTGCAGCGCCTAAGTAATCAAGGTATCATCTCAACTTGCGGGTCTTCGCGCGGTTCGTTCTGGTTAGTTTCCTTCAACTTTCAAGTTTTCGAGAAACGGCATGGTGTGTTTCTGCTTAAAGTTTTTTTTTCATAACGATTAGCGCAAATAAATTTGGCGGAAACGAAAGTTCTAATTCGAGATAGACCAGAACGAGTTCTAATTTTTATAACATGAAAGACGCGAAAACTTACAATAGAGAAGACAAAAAAGAATAGACAAAGAATTGATCTATAAAAAATATTTCGCATCACGGAAGTTTAAATAAAAATGAAATTTAACTAGGAAGTCAGACAATTTTTGTTCAGTATTCAATTAACGTCGTATTGGAAAAATTCATCAGGAAAAAACAAACACGTAACTAGTAGTTAGTCGATGGGAAGAGGATATGACGTTTTTTGTCAGTAAATAATAATGCAATTTCTTGCTGTGACAAACTCTAATATTAAATTTGACAAATTTTTATCTTCCTGTTCCGAGTGTAATTTTGCACAAAGTGTCAATTACAAGTTGTTTTGCAGTTTATATAAAGCTTTGATTGGCAATTGCTTTATTTCAGTTAGTTCAGCATAGTTGTATACGAAACTGCAAAAATGAAGAGCTATATGATTCTCGCTTTTCTCGTAGTCGTTTGTGCTGCAGTAGTGAGTAAAATTTTCTCTACTAAAAATTCCATGATTATTTGAATTCGGTTGAATAAATAATCGCAATATTTTAATTGCACATTTATATTTGTTCCACTTTTATAAGACGACATAATAAAAATTCTTGTGATTAACATTATTATTATATGTAGTGATAACAATAATAATTAAAATGTAATCTTTTAATATATCATCAGGCCAGCGCCGAGAAGCAAATACCAAAAATGTCAATGAAACCAATGACCGGTCAAATGGATAAACTTATTAGCGCCAGCGAGGAATTTGCAAAATTGGGCGATCATCCTGGCATGGAAGCAGTCAAAGAGTATGCAGAGAAGGCGGTTGGGAAATTTAAAGAAGCTCGCGCAATGATGGATTAAAGTGGTGCCGAACTATTGATTTTAAAATTTGTATTCAAATTGTCCAAATTAATGACTTTGTCAATGTGAAATAAAAATTGTATTGGCATTTAAAATATAAGAGGTCTTTCATTTATTCTTGCATTATTTCATTGTCATTCGGTGAAATGCAGCATACAACAAAAAGAGGAAATTTCATATTCTGCATGCTGAGAAAAAGGATTTCTAACAGTTATGAACTCCACGCAATCAAAAATTTTTTTAAATATTTCTTAACAGTTATGACCGTATTGTTATGTTCACGAATCATTTATTAACTATTAATTTTGGGTTTTTTCCGAAGTATAACATGTAAT